>NCKU01003037.1:0-16506 GCA_003675995.1 Dinothrombium tinctorium | reverse complement strand
TACGTAAACCAGAGTTCTTTGTGTTTCTAGCCTTTTCATTTAAACTTGTGAAGATTTTTGTTTTTTCTCTATTGCCACATAAATTGGACTTTGTTATTTATCTATAGCAAAACTTTAATAAATTTTATCTTAAATCAGGTAAATCTAGACTCAATTTCAAAACGATTTTTTCGCAAAGCTCAAAGCTTCAAAATACTACTGTTTTGTGTAGAAAGCAAATTTTGAATAAAGCCGCATAAACTATATCAACAAAGCAAATGCGATGGTATTCACTTTGAGAAAAGATTGAATTATATTCACTCGAGTGGCATTGGCAAAGCGTTTGTGCATTGCTTTTGCTCGGCCCATTTTCATAGTATCTTGTCATTTTCTTATTCACAACTTTGTAAACATAAATAAATTGATCGTTATCGTGAGCTCTATTCATAAATCACGAATAAAGCATGCGATAAATAAATTCAATCTCACATTTCTCATTTCTTATTTTTATTCAATCAGTCATTCATTTTATGTATTTATTTCGAAAACTTATGCAAATGATAATTTTGGTTTTATAAATAGAAGATGAAAAAAGCGATTGAATTTTAATCAAAATAATAAATGTGAAAAAAACCGCTTCAGAAAATGACATATTTGTAACTTTTTCTTTACTTTTTTAGTGACAAAAAAGATTCTTAGCAAAAAAGCATTTTGGCACTTTTTATGATAAAGTTAAAGAGAGTAACTTAATATTAAACTATGGTTTTATAAATTTATCCGATATTCTGTTTTTTGTGTATTTGCTTGACAAAATATCAAATTTGTGATCAAAACAAATTTACGCATTGAAAATCCATTCTGCATTAAATACAGAGTAGAACGAATAGATTTCTCGGTATTATTTCACTGAAAAAAACTGCAACAAAGTCTTGTTCTTTTTGTGCAATCTTTTTGCTTTTCTGAACGTAACCAAGCTTAGCATAATCTGAGTTGATAATCTCTAACGGAGATTCCTTTCACTATACTTTCACTTACTCTTATTTAGTTTAGGTGTATTCATCAGCAAATGCTCACTTCAAATGCTGCGTTTCTCGTTACAAACCAAGTTTTTTTGAAAAGTTCTTTTCAAATTCAATTCAACTCTCAAAACATTTCTGCTACGCTGATTTCTTCGAATGCTTTAAAAACATTAACTCAAGAACCCAATTTTACATTTTTTCGTTTTTGGAGAGTATTGTCCATTTTTATTTATTTACTTGTTCAAAAATTTACATTTTAACTCTTTTATTATGATTCACTAATTTTGAATTACGAAGATTTAGATTATTTTATCAACAAGCTGCGAAAATTTAAATTTGCTGACAAAGAAATGTTCATTTTTATTTTTGTTTAACTTATTCTTACAATCTTTCCTTTTCAAACTTTCCTCCTCATCTCTATTTCGAAACGTGACATTTTTATCTTATTCAAAATTATTGAAAATTAAAAGCGACTTTCTTTTTAAAATGTAAATATTAATTGAAAGTTAAAACTTTCAATTCTCAAATCATAAATGGCAATATAATATTCCGATACAATCCAAACTTATTAATTCCAAACAAAAATGCTTTCCTGACAAGTTGTGAATTTAATTTTCTTTTGTTTCTCATTTTCTAACAAAGATCAAGTTCTCGATTCTCAATAAGAAGTATCTTACTTTAAGCTTGTTAGTCAAATCAAATTATGCATAAAAATAATTTTTTTAAAAGTAATTATCGAGAGTAGCGAAATTCCAGCGAGCGTTAAGCTCAATCGATTTGACAACAAATGAACAGAACTTTCGCTTTTTACATTTGCTTTTAATTTTATAATTAACTCGTTTTTCAATTAGGCACGATTAGGCAACGCTTAAGCACTCGATTATTGCGTTAAAGTTCTGTTTCTAGAGAATGCAGAACAGAAAACGTGAATTCATTGTTTCTTTTAATTCGTTTGCCGCTTCGTTTCGCTGTTTTACTTCTACGTTTCAAACATTTTCATTCTGTTAGCAGTAAAATATTAATTTCAATTAATGACGCTTCAATGCATTACAAGTAAATGTTGTTCAATTTGATCTGCTATTTCAATTTTGAAAATCAAGCAATTATAGTAGAACATAATTCGAAAAACTCTTGCTCAATTCATTGCATTAGAGTAGCTGATTATACTTTTTCCTACTTTAGTTGTTTTCACTAGCTAATGTACAGGATAGAAATTAAGTGAATTTTACAAAGATGAAAAAATATTGAGCTGAAGATTTAAATTTTAAACCTGTTTAAATATGAAGATTGTATTTGAATAAAATAAATCATTTGGCAATAGTTGATGTGGCGTGCACGCTTGTTAGCACACCACTCATAGCAGCAACAGTTACCGTACGAAGAGTTATACTCGTAAATTTTGCGAAATGCACTTTGAAACTGCAGCAAGGAATGACTAAATCGGCTATCCAATTCAATAACAAAATTTGTGCATAAACACGTTGTGTTAAATGCACAAAGAGCCTTTTGCCAAACGTTGGCGGGTTTACTCGTCGCTTCGCTCTTCACAAAACCGGTACAAACGCGTGTTTTGTGCGTTTCTTTTACTCATATCCGCGCGAGTATTCTCGTTGCGTTCTCATTGTTTTGTTAAAATTTTTTTATTTTTCTGCATCCCTCTCGACAATCGAATTTTGTATTCGTGTCATTTGTAAATGATAGACACTCAATTTTAATTATAAAATCTGCAGCGCATTCATCCAACCTGAATTATCATGACGTTAAGGCCGGCATCATCACGCTTATAAGAACGTTATAAAGTAAGTCGCCTAAATGCTACTGAAATTAATTAGAACAAGTCCATCTAGAAAAGCAACTCGTTAAAATATTAGATTTATTTTTCGAAATTTGCAAGCGATGAGAAATAGCAACGAAAGCTCGCGATTTTGTTTACTTCTGCCATTTTATAAGCATAAAACTTGAATATAGCGAAGCCTATGAAAGCAGCTGTATTTATATTAAATTCTAAATTACTAATTTTAATACTCAGAGCAAAATGTATTTGCTTTGCTCAAAATTAAAACAAATTTCGTTAATTAAAATGAACTTTAAAAATATTTTTCGCTTACTCTTAGAGAGAGAGAGAGAGAAAGGGGAGATGATGCTCGATTTTTGCATTAAAAATTTAAATGCTTTTGAAAACTTTTTAACTTGATAAATTAATGATTTTATGAAAAAAAAATAAAATTAACACTAAATTCGCTAGTTTTACAACTTTTTTTTAAAATCAATTGAAAAAATTAAGACATTTTCTTTTACTCAAAATGAGTGAAAAATCGTCGACCAAAAGTTTTTCATTTTTCTTTTTTTCGAATTCAATGGAGGATTAAAGTTAAACTGCAATAAATAAAACTGATGACAAAAATTTTAGTTTTGAAAAAGAACTTTTAAAAAATTACTAAAATAATTAGAACCTACAAAAAAATAATTTTTCAACCAGCCGACATCAGTGAAAAATTTGAGCATTAAGAGATTTTGTGGCAAAGTTTGTTGTTGTTGTTGTTGTTGTTTTAAAAAGTTATTTCTATTTATTTCTCGCTTCTTTTCGCGATTAAAATCAGTATTAAAAGTGCTCTTCTATAGCTCTTTAAACAACAGCAACTTCATTTCTTTTCCTCCCTTTTACGGTTTTAATTTTATAAAAGCTTTGCCGAAATCCAATGAATTCAATAAATTCTGCAATGAATTCACATTTTTGATAGTAAAATTAACTCGATTAAAATAGTATTAACAAGAGCAAATGAGTAGGCACAATGCATCGTAGAACATTTAAAAGAGAATTTTAAATTTTGAAATCAAAAATGAATTATAAGTTTTATAAAAAAATTCAGAAATTATTAGCACTTGAACTACACTAAATTTATTTATACTTCATAACAAACTTTTTAACATTTCGTTATTTGAAGAAAGTCGGTGAAGCGATAATCTGAACATGGAGGAAATAATGTAGCGTATGAAGCGTGAACAAAGAGCTTATCGCGATTAGAGAGGATGCTTTTCACTGAATCAAAAAATATGTGAGATGTTGCGTGCGGCGAAAGAGTTTGTTCGTTTGCTCGCTTTCTCTCGATGAAATAAAGCATTAGAAAAAATGTCGAATTGAACATTAGAACTGTTGAAACGTTTATATGACGAAAATGACGTGTTTACTTTCGTTGCGAACACAAAATGTCGTCGAAATTTGACAAATTGTCGAGGTAACAAAAAACGCTGCTTAAGATAGATGACGTTTTTTTCGCGCTTTTGTGTGGCTAAAAAATGTTTTTTAATACTTACGAGACGTACTACCGGGGACATAAAAAAGTTTCTTACAGCGCAAAGCATACTTTACTGCCTAATCGCAAAACTTGCATTATTTTGATTCATTTTGAGAATAATGTTTGAAATCAAAAAGACAATAAGTAAGATAAGAGCATAAATATGAGATGTCTGTTAAATCATTTTTTATATTTACGTTTGAATTTTTCGACTACTTACATCACTAAATTTTAATTTTGCTTTATTTGCCACGTTTTTTGACCATTTTCTCTCTTTTACAATTGAAAAACTGACACTGCGCGAAATATTAACTACTGAGTCATTTTCGCTTTTAACTGGATGAATTTAATTTTCGTCGTATGTGAGCACTGTGGTACTAACACAAAAATGAATTAAATAAAACACCGCTTTGAAAGCACGCTTTTGTTTAAATAAATCAAAATCAAACAAGTCCAATGTGAGTTTTGTGCAATGCAGTGAAGTATTCTTTAAGTTGTAAGAAACTTTTTCTGCCGCCGTACAACCGCGAGAAGAGCCAACCATAGCCAGAGTACAGACAAAAAAATATTGAACGAGCGAAGTTTTACAACAAAATGTACGACAAAAGCGAAATAATTTTTTAAAAAATATTTTCTTCGCTCTTTTTGCTTCTCTACGGAACTAATGTCACTTTTGAAAAAAATAAAAAACAAATAATTTGTGTTCAAACGATGAAATTTTTCATCGCCTACTATCGCACACAAGCCATTGTTTGCTTTTTGCCATATGAAGCAATGCAAGTGGCAAAAGAAGCAAAAGTTGATTCCTCGTTTTGTTCACCAATAATCTGTTTCATTTAAACGCATCAGAGCAGCGAACAATCAGTCGGTCGCTATTTGTACGAACAAGCTCATTGTTTGCCTCATTGTGATTCCGATCCATTGTGAAGCGATTAAACGATTCTTTCTTTCTCTCTCTCTCTCTCTCTCTCTCTCTTATTTAGCATTGCTCACACATTTTCCTCTTTGAACACAAAATTTTAACAAAAGTATGAAACGGTGGACACGCGATGAGCGTGAGACATAAAGAGCAGTGATCTTTATTTTCAATACTTTTCTTATATAGAGATTTCTTAACAATACCTAAATTTTTGTTTTTCGAATATATTAAAATTTATAAAAACGAAATTGGCGAGAAGCTAAGGTGAGGTTTTAACTTTTATGCATTCATGGGTTTCGCTTTTTTTTAAATCACATTTAGTTTTACTATTCACACATTTCGATAAAAATGTTTTAGGTTATTAAAGTTTTTTTTCTTGTTTTGTTTAAATTCAAAATCACAGAAATAATTTAAACACAATGAATGCGAAAGAGAGAAACGTAACAATTTCAACATTTAACTTAATTATGAGTTAATTAACATTTTGTTTGCGATGAGAAAAGAGCTTTTAATTTATATTAACAAAACGCGTTCAGCGACGGCGATTGAAGATTACAATTGAAAACAATTTGATTTTACAGCGAAGTGACAGCGTCGACTGCAAAGTCAATTCTCACGAAGGATCAACACAGAAAAGAATCGCGTATTTGGTAGGGAAGAGTGGGTAAGAGAGAGACTAACAACAGATTAACACAGCTTTGAACGTTTTGACTGCGATTCTTGATTCGCGTGGAATTTATTTTGCACGAAAACGACGAGAAAGCAACTCTTGATCTCTGAATGAATGTGAAAAACAAAACTGAGAAGAGGAATGAAGTAATGCGTGAAGAGAGTTATGGAAAATAAGCTCTTAAGATGAGATGTTAGTTTCGTTTTCGTAGCTGAGGACAACTGCGCTCCTGATTTACGTCGGCGGAAGTGAGCGAACTTTCGCCCAGACTTATAATAATGTTCTTATAGACCACACCGCTGCTCGGACTGCTATCGCCGCCGCTGCTCGCACTTTCCTCGATTACACAAGAACCAGTGGCACTCAGCAAACTTTCTTCACTCGATCTTCCTTTGGCACTAGATGATGAGGACATCAAATTGCTTCGTCGCTTCGAAGGAGGCGTTTGCGTCCCGACAGCAGATGCGGCTGCCGTTGATGCATGAGTTGCAGAAGTTTCGCTTATGTTGTGAGTTGAATGATGATTTACTTTAACAGCGCCGGCACTTTTTCCTGCCGTTGACAAATGTGACTCTGTAAAAGACATTTCATTTAATTCACTCGCAGGTGACACAAATTCGCTTACTCTGAGCAGTAGTTTGCTGCTTTTTGCCCTCATGAATGTTTGCTCTGAGATTCGGCTCGTCTTTTGAGGAATGCCAAGCGATGTTAGCTTCGTCTCTATGTAGCCCCTTTTGCATCGCTCGCACAGCGTTCTCCGCGCGACTTGTTCTAGGCTCATGCTGTTCTATTGTTCCTTGCAGCCTATTTTTTAACGCTGGAAACCAGGTCTCTAGAAGATCGTACGAAGTTTGTGCGTACGCGTCCACATAACTTTTCTTGCGCGTCGTCTCAAGCAGGTCAGTAAAGCCTGGAATTTTGTTCACGTCCTCTCCGTATGTTTGTCTCAAAAACGAAATCAATCGCATTCGCTGAGACTCGCTAGAATCTTCGCTCAGTTCTACACAAGACGAAGGAACGCTTCGAACGGCGATTCTTCCTCCTATTTATTAAATATTCATTGAAAACGCTTTCTTTCCTTCTTGATCAATATCAATGTCGCAGCTTTCGCTTTGCTCTTCGCTCGCCGCTATTGTCAATTACAAATGGCATTTAAATTTAATCACAAGCGCGTCGCACATCTATCTCGCTGTGTGTGTGTCTCGTTTCGTTTCGCGCACTTCACTTTCTTTCTCGCTGTCAAATTTTTGCTTTTTTTTGAAAAGATGCAAATTTAAAAACAAATTGAGAATGCGGCGTTAGGCGAAAAGCATTTTTAAAGATTAAATAAAACTTCGAGTGCTCGTAACTACGAGAGAATAAATCATTTCGAAATGTTGTGAAGCAGCGAATGGCGAAAATAGTCGAATTTGGCAGAGATCATTTAGGAAATCGAAAAATTTTCGCTTTGACGAGTAAAAAAAAGTTTCGCCGCTTAGCTGCGATACTCTTTTCGCTCTATAAAGACAATAATTTTCTCTCGCGAAAAACGCCGGATTTCGCTTCGAGCTGCATCGCAACTAATTATTAAAGTTATTTTTGAAAACAGTAAATCAGCGAAATAATGCGTTTCCCGTAATAAACAACTTTTTCCCCAACTTCGATGGAATTCGACGCGAATTCGGAAGCGAAAGAAAAAAAATGAAATAAAACAAAGCGAAAAGAGAGAAACAAAAAAAATCACATCGATTCAGAATTGTTTGCTAAAGAGATGAATGGGACCAAACTCATTAGCGTTTCAGGTACGTGTTGGGCGATTATTTCACGCACGCTATGTTGGTGAGTATAAGTGGCAGAAGGTGAGAGGTGATTTTTGTCAACGTAATTAATATTTAAATCAATTATTTAAAAATGCTTTAGCTTGTAGCGATATAACGCATCTTTAAAATTTTGTCGACAAAAATCATCAAATTTTGCAATGCAGCACCAACTCACAAAAATCACCAAACCACCAATGGAGCAGCAGGTGATTTTTGTGAGTTGGTGCTACATTGTAATCACCAAACGATGATAAATGCATATGTCAAAATTATATGAAACTTATAAGCTGCATTTTTAATTATGAATTTAAAATTAAAGATAGAAAATTTAAATTAAAATGTAAATGCCGATCCAAATAGAACATTTAAAAAGAGAATTTTGAGAGAGCCACAGTGGCTGAGTGGTGTGAGCGTCGAGCAAAGCATGCCTCAGCTACATGTTCGAATCCAGAGAGAAGAGGAAAAGTTTTTGCCAGTGTTTTTCAAATTTCTGATTTTCATGAGTGCAAAAATTTTTCTTCTATTTAAGAATCCTATTGGGTTCGAACCCTCGCCCTTCGGGGTCGGATTCTCATGCAGCGAATGCAATCCACACGCTGCATAATGCGCCACTCTTCCTTTGGCTCTACGTTTAATGTTTAAAGCTTCTATTTGAATTTAATATCTTATCAAGCAATTTTGATTTGCGATCAAGCCATTTAAAACCAGTAAATAGTGTAAAGCGCATTTTGGTTGCTATCAAGTTTAGACTCAACAAGTCATGCATTTAACAAACTAGACGAATTTATTTCTCGCATTCATACTTTAATATTAGATACTTGAAACTTAAATAAGGCAAAATAGTAAAGAGCAGCTTTTGTGTTAAGTAACATCAAAGAGAATTTTAAAAATAATGAAAGTGAAATAATTTGAAAATTGTACTCATTATTCTGAAAATTTAACTAGAGAATAAAAGAAAGCTCAGATTCAAAGCAGCATCTTACATTACTTATCTCGTTAAAATCTTTTTCTCAAAAAATTTTAAATTAAATTTTTGCTTAATCTAAAAAATAAAAGTCTGACTTTCCGGGTGATGTTTTTTCTCAGCGAGAAACTTTTTGCTTGTGAGACTAAAATTAATTGCGTTTTAACAAGATTAAGAAATATTTTAACTTGCAAATGTAAAAAAAATTAATTTTTCGCGCACATAATTTCTTATTTAGTGAAATGATAATTTGATCAAGCGCTTTCATTAAAGATAAATGCAATTATCTCTTCAATAAATTTCATAAAACTCATATTGAGAATTTTCAGCGAAAATTTTTCTTGATAGGCGTCAAAAAGCTGATTTATCAAACGATTTGCACTCACCTCGTCGGTTAGTCTGCCTATCTAGTGCCTCCGCCGCTCGAACAGCTCTTATTTTACGTTGAACATTCGCTGCAATCTTATCTTGTTTGTTGAGACGAAATCGTTCAAAAATATTGAAGCCTCGTTTGCGATGCTTCATCGCTTTCGAGTTGCCTCCCGAAGAAGTTGATGATTTCTCGTGTATGAGATGAGCGTTCGACTTATCGCTTCCGCTTTTTTTCGCCAAAATGTGTTGGTGATTGTAAACTTCGAGCGAATGGTTTCTGCACAATGAAAAAAAATAAATTTAGAATGCTTCTATTGTCACCATAAAAAAGTCAGTAAAATAAAAACTTTTACATTTGACTCTTTATTTGTTTAGTTAGATTCACAGAAATCAATTCGATAAATGAAACAATTTAGATCGTCGCGCTATCTAACAACTGCAATTAGGTAGTATTTAAATTTTCTTTTTTTACTCCCAATAGTAATTCTTTCAGAAATTTTACTGCTTAAATCTTAATTGATCAGTGGTTCAAATTCAACTAAACACGAGTTTCCATTGAAACTTCTGCTCCACAAAGATATGCGAAACTTTATATAAGCAAAAAAATATTTCGAAATTTGATCTTTTTAATAACAAGCGAAGCGATTGTTGCCAAAAATTACTTGACAATGTCATTGTGAGTAAAATTTTGCAAATTATTTGCATTTCTGAATATAAATTATGCAGATTTATGCTCAATCAAAGCAACATTATTTTGAATTTTCTTCTTGACCTAACTTTTTGCGCAAAAAATTAAAAGTGGCCTTTAACTATTAAAAAAACGCAGATAAAAGCCGTAAAAATTAAAAAAAAAATGAAGTTGGCCCTAAAAAAGGCAAGTTCGGTGGCTGATTTATTGCTCTCAGTGCGATAGTTATAATGCAAAAACCTTTCTACTAAAAAATCTTCAAATTCATCAAACACATTATTTTAAGGTATGATCTTTGTTTAAAACAAATAATCAGATAAACGAGAAAAAATTAGAGAAAACAAAAACGGCGCAAAGCTTTCGAAAATTAGCAAAAAATTTCATTTTTACACGTCTAGACACAAACATCTCGTTTTTCAAAAGTGATACTCGTTTTTCGAAACGACAAAAGTTTTGCTCGGCACTAAATTGCAATGAATAGTGTGTTCGTAAAAGAAAAGATGAATGAAAGAAAACAAAATTGAAAGAAATTAGAGCAGATAAATTAATTAGAAAAAAATAATTCCAATTAAATCGTTGCTCGAATTGCAATCTAAACTTGATATTTGATGCTGAGTTCGATGCAAGCACGGTTACTTGTCTCATAACTCTTGCTAAGCGTAAGGCAAGCCAAATGCAATCTATAGCTTGTATAGAAAAGAAAAGACAGCAGTAAAAGTTTATTGGTCGTACAAGAGGTGATTCGCAAATGCTGCAAATCGAGATTTAAGCAAAGATTTATAGCAATAAATTCATTTTTACTACTTTAAAAAATTTAACTCAAACATCGACGGCGTAGAACGCAGTAAAAGTTCATGTTTCAAACATTAAGTTAAATGGTCCTTTGTGTTTAAATGAAAAATAGCGAAAAGGTAGAATTGGGGAGAGAAAATAAATGGTAAAAAATTATAAAACTAATGATTTGAAAGAAGATGCGCTTGAATCGCATCGCAAATATCAAAAGCATTGATCTTGCAAATAATATGCATTTGCCGAGTGAATGCATAACAATTAATTCAAGTTTCTCTGTTTGAGCAGATAACTGCAAAATGTGCATAATTTTGAAGCGGCGATTACAAATTTCGCGAGCGAAGCATCGTTTGCGTAGTCGATGAGCGGATTTAATTGAATTAATTTCTGCAGATAAATGATTGATAAAAATCGGCACGCAATGAAACGCGGACAAAAGAAGTGCTCGAAGCACTTGTTTAATCGTTAATTATTTAGAGCCGGCGAACAACGTTTTAAAAACAGTGATTGGTATCAATTTTGAATCGCATTCATAAATCACCACTTGAGATCTATTGCTTTGCGCGCTAATAAGCGAATTCTCCTCTTATTGTAGTCTAGTATGTCTTTCGCTATCGACAAGAATTGCTGTGCCAAAACAGAAAACTTCGTAAGAAATAAATGTCGATGCATTTCTAGGCGTAGAGCATTTCTAGGCGGAATATAGGACGCGAGTAAACACAAAGTTTTGTATGCTTTTGTTCTCGGCTTCAATTTTGAATATAAATCGAAAAATAATTCCCTTTTTTTGGGCTCTTATTCGAATAGCGGCGCAAATGATCGCTCGACTGAATTCGCGAACTGCTCGTGAATAATTGAAAAATTAGCAAAAAAATAGCTTTTCACAAAAAATTTCGGCGGAGAGTAAAGATTGATAGCTTCGTTGCAGCGAAGGCTGCAAAGCGAGAAAAGAAGTGAGAATGAGAGCTGAGAGCAGAGTTTTGCTTTATTCCTTTGAGCATTAAACGTTTTTATTCAAATTTACATAAAAGAACGATGGCAGAGCGCTTTTCTCCTCGTCTTCAGCACACACACACACTACTTTTATTTCTCTAAGCACAAACTTTTCTCGCCATTCTTTAGTGAAAAGTATTCGGTAATGAGTTTTTCAGTTCACATCAAACAGCACAATGCAGCCGAGATGCAATGCAATTCATAACGTGCGCGCTCGGTGAAGAAAGCGCTACTCTTTCGCCGGTATTTCGCTATTAAATTTAAAACGCAGGAAGCAGAAAAGAAAATTTTCAAAACTTCATTTTGCGGAGGAAATCGAAGCAAAAACAAGAAAATGGCAAACATTTGACGTGCGTCTGTTAGCGTTGTCACATTCTTTAAGCGTACTATGCATTCGATTTCGAAACGTTTTCGGCGATGAATACGAAGGCAAAAAAGCGAAAAAGTAATTCATGTCATTTTTTGAAAATAGAAATTTTTTCTCATCAAAAGCTCCGGTGCAGCGCGAAAGACGAGAAGCAACGTTTATTGCATTCTCGTCTTATTTTTCGAGCGAAATTAAAATGTAAAACGAGTGATAACCGAAGAAAATGAGTTTGTCATAGGAAAGGAAGCGTGAGTGTGAAAGAAGAAAGTGAGTACTGCCAAGAAAGTAGCTTTATTTGAACCTGTTGGCTGTTTGCAAAAGCTTTCAGCAGTTTTCTTTACTCTTTTCTTGGTTTTCATGTAAACGTTAGCGTAAACGAAAGAAAAAAAAGCTTTCGCTCCGTATTCTCGAACGCTGTGTTAAAATTGTTTGAAGAAATGCTTTGCAATCGGTATAAAGTATAACGATACACACGAATGATCCTGTGCTCACAAAGTCGAGCAGAGAAGTAACGAAAAAGCGAAAATCTCTTCGCAATAGAATTGTGAACTTAATTGAAATTTGTATCACTGTGCACAGAAGAAAAAAAAAATTGAATACCTAGAGAAACACTTCGCTGCGAAGTGACAATTTGCTTTGTCCAATGAAGAGCACTAAAAATTTGCGAGTGCGAGTCGCAAATGCAAATGTGTGATAAAATATTTTTTATCACTTTTATTGGGCAAGAATTGAGTAGAAAAATTTATCATCTGTAAAAATATGGCCACGTTAGCATATTAATGATACTGAAACACATCGAAAACATTTTCTGACTCGCAATATTGCATCTCTCAAACTTTTGACTGCTTCAAGCTTCGCTTTTGATAGTGTTTGATGTATGGAAATCCTAACGGCGTAACTTTTTCGCCAGAACAAATCAGCGACGAAAATAGTTTATTTTTTCAAATTCACTTTCTGTTTCATTGAAATATTTTTCTCTTTGTTGCGCACAAATGGCTCCATTTGTAACTGCGACTCGAACATTTACGTCTACTATTTTTTGAATTATTGCTTTTCGGCGGACGACATGATTTTTCGTACGCTACGGTCGCTGAAAAGCAGCGAATATTTTGTATTTATGGCGTTTTGCTTTTATTTAATCAATTCGATAACCGATTTCTCTCTTCGTTTAATACACTGCAGAAACTAAGCAGATAGGGGGGAAGCCTAAGCGCGAGGATAGGTAAGCTCTGCTTCGCATTTGGCTCAGCAAATGATTGTTTCAAACTGTTCGTGCGTTATGCGAATGATAACACTTTGAAAATTTGAAGAAAAAAGAGAAACTTTCAGAAATGAATGAACAATTCGAAGATAAGCAGATGATTCTTTGATGGTCAAACCAATTTGAAATCGTGAAAAACGTGTGTGAGTCGAATTCGTAAATCGCTTTGCAACAGATTCAACTCGATATGTGAATTTAGGGTTTGTTTTGTCGAGAAAATGTTGTAATAGTTTAGTTTATACTCTGCCAATTTCACTTTTTTTGTCTACTTTTTTCGATTAGTTTTTGTTTTTCGAGAAAATGTTTTTCTCCGCCATCTTTCAAAAATAAATCACTTGTGACGCGAACAAAAACATTTTCGAACGTGAAACTGACGTTTCTTTCCACGTTTAATCTCTTCGTTAAATTCACAGTTCTGTGTTTTTAAAGCTTTTTTCAACACAAAATTACTTTCATTGTTTGTTAAAAACTAATCAAGTAACAAAAAATCGTAAAAAAAAGTATCAACTCAACCTTTCATCTAGCGATGTTCACTTTTCACTTTTCAATCATTTCTGAAACTTCATTTCGCTTTTAACCAAGTGTAACACTGATTATAGATCAAAACATTCGAATTATCTAAACTCAAGCAATTACGGTGACTAACTAAAAAATGGATTTTGTCTTGATAATCGCAGTTGAAATTCAATGTTAAAATGCTTATGATTTCAAATCGTGTTTAGTTTGACGATTGAGTTGGATTTCTAGGTAAAATCGACTCAATTAAATTCATTTAAACTATTAATCATTTTGATTCACGATTCAATATTTAAAATTCAAAAAAGAATAAAGAATTAAAAATTGAAATTTCAACAAAGTGAGCTGATAAAATCGATAGCTGAGATAGAAGCAACGAAGTATTATGTAACTAAAAATCTTATCGCCAAACAAAGTGTCACCACATTGTTAATAAGTTTTTGGTTCAATGTCAACACAAAGTCGAAAAAGTGACGCCGAAATGACTTACATGTAGCAGAAAAAATCTAATGAATTTTAACATATAACGCTAGCAAATAAAAAACGATGTCACGCGTTTGTGAGTTTTGATGCATAAAGTGGCAAAAACTATTCATCACATCGAGCAGATGAAGAATTTATCGATCATTTGTTTTTAATTTAACGCGTTCAATGTTTTCTCTATCACTGATCACTCGTGAAAAGTGAATACTTTTCCACCGATGGTTACTTTTTCGTGATTAATCTAAATTTTGAATGTAACAAAAGCGAAGAGAAAGAATAAAGAAGAGCTCAATCCTATACAAAAGATGAATCGTTTGAGTACAAAAGTAAAATGGAACGCTGCGAGTGAAACCGGAGAAGCTTGTATATTGATGAGCATTGATTTTGAGTTGTCCAAAACGAACTCATTTTGAAATACATGAAATTCGCTTCACTGTCTCTAAAGCAACAAACAACGCTGAAATGAGAAACGCTCTTTTCGCGTTCTTATTTCTATTTGAAACGAAAACTTACGTTTTCTTTGCTTTTATTCACAACAAAATTCGTTCGTGAATTTGTAAGCACAGGTTTTAACTTTAAAACGAATAATTGAAATATTTCGAGCGGCAAAAAGCATCTATTCTAATTTTGCGTGAGCGATTCTAGAACAAACTTTGTGCAAAATGCGCAAAAAAAGTAGATTTTAAAAGGATTTCAAAATTCTCGAATACACGAAGAACAAATTGCTTTGCTTTGCTCGACATGTGATGAATGAATAATTTCAATCGTGGCCTTTGCAACGCTAATAAAATTTATCAAACTCTTGCGGTCAAAATTTTAGTGTTCAAATAAAATAAAAAAACTTCAGCAGCTAAATTTGAAATTGAATAAGTAGCTTATGTTATAAATGACTTTCTTTACTTTTTGGCCTGAAATTAAAATTTGTATTAATTTAAATCGATATCGAATAACATCACTACTTCTACAAAACTCTCTTCTTTTAAAAGGTAGATGTGAAAAAAACATTCAAAAATCAAAATAAATTTAATATAAAACTTCGCAAACTATAATCAATTACTTAAAGTGCACTTAAGAGAAGATTAAATTAAAAGTAGAGTTATTGCTTCTCACTCGAAACAAAAATGTAATCGAATTATTTTCTTTTCAGTTATGTTTAAGTGAAATTTCGAAAGCGAAACTGTATAACAGTTACATATTCATAAAGAATTTAAAAGTTTGTAGAGAGAAGAGTTAAATTTCAGACATCAGAATTTCAAATTCTTAATAGACAAGAGATTTTGAATTCAAGAAAAGTAAAATGCGATGATCATGAGTCAAATTCTATGCGAAATATTTAAAAAACAAAAAGAAAATTCTAAAGAATTATCATAAATTTAAATTTAAAGATTTCGACATTGATTATAAAGTTATGCAGATATGCAAATTGACTTTAATTCTTGGAATACTCTTTTCGTTGCGATTTGCTTTATGTTTTCATCTGCTTGCAACATGAAAATCCACTGCCCCATCGACAGCGAATATCGAATATTTACTTTATTGAAAAAAATCTTTTCATCAGAATGTAAATAAAAAAGAACAAGTGGATAATAAAATAAGGGAGAAAATTTAAATTTTTGGTCGTACTAGAGATAAGATAGTAATTAATAGAGATGTGTTTTTTCGGCGTCGCCGAAATTTGAGATAACATTAGATCTTTGTCGGCAGTCAAAAATCTAGCACTATGATGCAAAAATTTTTGAAATCAGAGTATATTTTTTCGCCGAAATTTCACTGCTCGCGCCGAATTTTTCGGCGCAGCCGAAAACATGGTTTTCAAACAACTCCTCCAAAATAAGTTTTAAAAATTACATTTTTCAGCTTTAAAACTAAAAAATAAAATGTCTTTGGATTTAAACACGAAAGAAATGGTAAAAAAGTATAAAAAATCGATTTAGATGCATTCTGAATGTTTTCGAATGGTTTTGAAAGAATCAAGTTTGAGGATGAATTAATTCTAATTAAAGAATTCAGCTTTCTTCCATTAGTTATTTTTGAACTTGAGACTAAAGGTCTTTCATTTGACCAACAGATTGAAAAATAAAGAAAGTTGAGAACAAATTAGATGAAGTATTTGTAGGCAAGTTCGTAAATAGTTTGTCTAAAAACCCTGATTTGTTAAAACTCACTAACAAGGAATCTATTTTTGTGCTCGTTAGTGGTAGTTAGATAGAACTTCATTAGTGCATTAAGAATTATCCCCATCATAGCTGAGAATTTTGCGCGTGAAGCAAGTAATTCGCATGCAAACTTTAACATTGAGTCTATGTCGAAATTTTTTTTCGATTGCGGGCCTAAATCCGGTTTGTTTTAAATGTTTAAACTTATTATGTGCTAAATATAATTATTTTTATT
>NCKU01003036.1:0-16507 GCA_003675995.1 Dinothrombium tinctorium | reverse complement strand
TTTAAAAATCACAGGAAATGCTATCACTTTCATTGTGTTTTTGGGTGTTTTAATTAAGACGAATGCGAAATTAAAATTTGTTAGTTAAATATTTTTTTCAAGTATTTTCCTCAAACAAAGATAAACAAGAAGAAAATATTTAAAAATGCGAAAGTGAAAACGCAATTAGCATTTCGTTCTTTCGGTGTTCGTAATATCGCACAAATCACTGTGCTTTTTTGAATAAAACAACGCATTTTAATATTGCTTTCTATGCTAAAAACTCGAACTAATTTTCATTTCACTCGAGAAGAACGCACACGAATTCGAAAGTTTTTCTGAATACTTTACGCTTCGTATAGAATTCAAGGATAGAAAAACATTTAAATTTTGAAGTACGAGTTTTTTCAGAGACTCGATCTGATAAATAAGATTTTTTGTGGTACCTCTATACTTAATCGGAATGCGGTCCAAATTTCCATCGTCTGGTTTTACCACGCAGCGATCATCGACCAGACCGAGCGAGGAGAGAAAGCCGGAGTAGTTGTCGGCGTGCGCGAATAAAGACACAATATCTCCATAATGAAGAATAGATGAGTCAATGGCTTCTTCGGCGCGATCGGCCGCGGCCGAATTCATGTTAAAGGCGAGCGAAGAAGCAGGCGAGAAAAATCAGTTCGCATCGAATCGAGAGAGAATTTCACCTTCACTTAAATTAGCGAGTTTCAATAACATTCTTCATTAGAAAGTTTAAGCGCACACACACACCGAAAACACGTACGGTGTCCGCTCGAAGCAAAAATCTTCTGCTGCTGTTTGAGCAGAGAGAATGATGCGGAATAATAATCATTGGCGTTTTCGAAACGAGTTTTCACTTCACTTCGTCACAACGCAAATAGGCAGGATTTGTGTGTATGTTGATTATTTTTGATTACACAATTAACTAATGAAGCTTTCGATTCCTGTTTTCATCAATTTTCACTGCCGTCGATCAATTTCAACACATAGTATTTATATTATATTCTAAAATGCATACATGCTTTCTCTCCTTGCTCAGTTGCATAAATCGCGTGCATAAGTTTGACATTGATTTTGCGAAAGTCTTTGTGCAAAACAAGAGTTTCATCACTTTTCGAAACGGCTCTTACCTTTTTCTTCTTTAACAATCGGTACACAAAAGTTTTTTCACTTTGTTTCGAACTTGCTGGAAAATATTTCTTGTCAAAATTGTGTTTGATTTGTTTACAACTTTGCGAAACACTTCATTTTCAGACAATTATTCGGCGTCTCATTGAATTTTGAGGGAAAAAATTCTAAATGAAAAATTGTGTGTCGCTTATTATAAAAAATTTTGAATTAAACTATCACCACTTTGCATCTGTATCCTTTGAGCGGAAACGCTTTTTTCGAAGTAAGTGACAGCTCAAATAAATTTAATTCATTTATGTTTTTTCTTTTCACTTTTCTTGCTTTAAAGAAAAGACATTTTCTTTCAATTGTTTCTCGAAAAGAAAGATAAAAGAGAAAATTGTTTTCATTAATTTCACGCTTGCTTGAACATTCATAATTTTCAATTAACAATTGAACGCAACGAATCAGAATGAAACAAAGTGTTGATTGAATGAAACGAGCGTCGTTTGAATAAACAAATGAGCGGAGAAGAAAACAAAAGAAGTGCAGCGTTCGCACGAACGCGAACTGTCCGAAAACCGATTTTCATGAAACGAGGGGCGAAGGGGCTGCACGCGGACGCGTGGCGCCTCGCGTCGCACTGCGAGAACGCTCCCCGCGAACACGAGACGGAATTCGAATCGAGTATTCAATCGAAACTCGAAAACGGAAAAAACGAAAGAAAGGAAAGAAAAAAACGATCGAAAGTTTGCCGCTTTCGCACTTCGCTTATTTTCGGTTTTCGCTTTTTGTTTGCTTCGAACGATTCGAACGAATGGACAGCGCTACGCTCGGCGTCGATCGCCCTCAGCATCGCTACGATTTACGGCCGCGAACGAAGCGTGTGCTTTACTTCGCTCAAAGCAGCTGTAAGCGAATGAAAGTTCACAGCGATCGCTTCGCTCATTTAAATAACGATCAATATTCAAACGAACGCAATATAAACACCATTATTCCCGAAGAAATCGTACGTCTCGTGTTCTCCTTTCTTCCGATTCACGCTAAAATGCGATGTCGAAGAGGTATGATTTTTGTTCGAACGTCATTTCTTATCTTTTTTTCGACTCTCTTTTCTCTCTTCTTTCGTAATTTACAGTTTGCAAATATTGGAAAGAAATAAGTGAGAGTATATTGAAGAAAGAAAAAATAATTTCGGTGCGAAGCATTTTTGGAAATGAACAAGAAATGGGTTTGTTTTTCAATTTCTTTTTAATACTATGCGAATGTAGAGTTTTTTTATTGATTCTAATTTCGTCGTTTTAACGATATGAAAGAAGCCACTTTATTCATAGCGTGTGAATGTTTTATGTGAACATTTCTGTTAATTTTCACCTTTTTTTAAACTACAAAATCGAACTAATGTCCAAATCATTTTTTCAAATGCAGAACTTTATCGACCGTTGCCTTCTCTCTTCACACGTCCAATGCTCAAAAGTTTTTTCAAATTTTGTCCAAATATTGAAGTCATAGACGTCGAAGAATTTTATGCCGTTTTTAACGGTGAATACGAAAATACTCTTCCATCTTTTAGCAACAGATCTGTGATAAGTAAATCGATTGCATTTTATTGGACGTTAAACTGAATGCATTTTTTTAGTAAACAAATTTATATCACTGAACGATAAAAGTGTAAAAGCTTTAACATCAAAATATTCTTCTTCGCTTAAAGTAAGTAATCTATTTGAATAATGGAATGCATACATAAAATTTTAATACTGTTATTTATGCACAGTGTTTGAACCTCAGTTGCGGTGAGTACACACTTGAAATCCGCGAAACTACTTTGATGGCTGTGATAAAAAGTTGCGAAAAACTTGAAGAGTTAAAACTTGGTCGATGTTCAAAGATAACCGGTAAATGCTTCCGAGAGTTTAGGAATTCATTAAAAAAGCTGCAGCTCGACTTTGCTTCTGATGTGAGTTATCAATTATTGAGCTTAATTAATTCTTATTAATATCCTGATTATTATAATTCAAACAGATATGGGCAGGTTCTACATTCGGATACCTGAGAGAAATCGCCAGCGGCGAATCACATCAAAGTCTAACTAGTCTCGATCTCAAATGGAATATCAATACTTGTTGTGTAAACATAATTCGATATTGCAATCAAATTATTCCTGACCTTGTTCAAGATCCTATTGAACTGTTTTCGAATCGTTTTTGCAATCTTACCATTTTAAAATGGGACTTGCCTTCTGTTCACCACAAACCAGGAAACTTCAAAGTCCTTTCAAAATTAACGAAATTAGAAGAGCTTTATCTCACGGGATGTGATGATTATTCAGTCAATGATGACAGTCTCACGCAAATTATGTCCTCTTGTGTAAACATATCAATTTTTGAAATTAAAGGCATATACAATCCTTTCTTTCCCGAACCTCAAACGCAAGAACTTCATGGAATCACCGAGAAATACCTCACCGATGTCTCATTGAAAAAGTTGCCATTTCTCTGCCGCAAAATGAAATCGTTAAAGTTGTCATGGGTCAAATCGCAGAAGGTGAAGATGTTTTATCGTACTTGTTTAATTCTGTTTTTTTTTCGTTTAGATCACAGATGAATTTCTTGTTTCATTAGCATCTCACAAAAACCTTCAAAGTGTTAATTTAGAGCAACTGACAAATATCACAGAAGAAGGTGTAGTGAAACTCATAACAACCTCGAAAAACATCCGCTACCTCACTTTTTCCGAATGCACTTTGTTGACGAAGCAAGTCATCGATTCAATTATCAACAAAATACATAGTTCCAAACTTAATATGAATTTAACTTTTATTCAAAACAAACAAACTTATTGTCACCCCGGTTTTTCAGTTAATCATAATTTTCAACTTTAGTTGCTATAAACAAGTTTTCGAAAATAGAGTTTGAGAAAAAAAAAACATATTTGTTCAATCTTCATTTGTCTTATTTAAATAAGAAAGATAATTTCTGCTACGTTTGTTCAACTGATGTATCCATAACAGAATGAAAATAAGTAGAATGATGCTTGTTTTGGAAATGCTTTGTGTGTGTAAATATTGTTAATCAGATCTTGTTTTTTATATATATATACAAACAAAAAGACCTCGAGCAAAGTGATTGTAAATGAAAACCCTATGAAAAAAGTGCAGCTAACAAGATTTATCAAAAAATTGCGTGTTGTGAATAAAAAGCGATTCTTTCTTATTCATTTTGCAATGAAAACTGGTGACTCGAAAATTTAATCCATTTACTAGTTTTTTTTTTTGAAGGTTCGAACGTGTAAACTCAGCATTTTATCAACTAATAATAAAAGGGGAAGCGATTAAGCAACTTGAAAATCATCGTTTTAAGCGCGTTATCTCTAGATAAATTAATTTTTTTAAATATTCGCTCTGTTCAACATTTCAATCATGTAAAGCAACAGATGCAGTCACTTTTTTGTTGACTCATCTATCCAGTAAACCACGCTTTCGGTTCATTTTCAAAACATTCAACCTTTGTTTTTAATTGAATTCAAAGCTAAATTATGCGGTAAGGTCGATATCAAATAATGGATTCATTAAAATTCATTGGCGAGCACTCGAAGAGCGGCTTATTTTGCATACAAATTAGCAAAAGTAAAAATAGATGGCGAAAAACTTAATTCATCACTTTTGGGATTGTTTCAAAAGTACTAAAGATGAATTAGTTACTATTAATTAATTACCAAAGCAATGTTCAGTTAAAAAGCACTTCTTATAAGATCCATTTGCGTGCTCTCAATCGATTAGCAAAATCAAATCAAAAAGTAAACAACTCAATTTTAAGAAATAATCAGTTGGCCTATCAAAACGATCATCTAAAACTAAAAAATTACTTCATCATTCCGTTTGAAATTTCATTTCCATTTTTAAATTTATGCACAGAAAATTTTTAACAATTTTTGCCTGATTAACTTTTTTCCTAATTTTAAGTTTTTACCAAGAAGCAAAAACATTTTTGCTTAGTTAGCAAGATGTCAACGTTTCGTAGATTACATTTTCCTTCTTCAAACTAAATTACATGCCACTTCTTGTTAGACTTAGAAAAACACATTTTAAACCAAGTTTCCTGCCGATTCTTAACAATTAATTGCTTAATCAATTATAATTAATTTTTTGGAAGCCGAAACAAAGCGTAGAAACGCTCCTAACAATGGCGCCTAACGTTTTTCTCCGAAAAGATTTTTTTTAATTTCGTCATTTTTGCCCAAATATGTACATAAACGGTGAGTAATAAAGAGCTATCGAGCGAAGGTTGATGCTTAAGGATTTAGCTCAATATTAATGAAAATACGAACAAAACATGATAATAATTACGATAACATAAATCAAAGCGTTAAAATGATTGCGTTAAAACGTCGAAAGAAATAATCAACGCAATTACATAAAGCAACTGTAAAAATTGTTTCATTAGCAACAAATAAGTTTGAATTAATAAAAGAAAACGGCGAAAAGAGAGGAAGTGAACCGCTAATCACTGGCTGTGAAATAGCGGATTAATTTAATTGAAATCTAAACGAAAGCAATTAATCAAAGCGAAGTCGGAAAGGAGGCGGACGCGATTAGCGAATGATCCGCGAGGCTCGCGTGCGCAGCGGCCGAAAGGTGGCGCCGCATTCTGTAAACAAAGTGTTGCGTAATGAGAAGCTGGCGGAGGCACGCCATGCGCACGCGCGCAGCGGAATTAGGCGACGTGAATCGAGCAGCGAGTGAATGAGGAGTGAAAAGAATGGCGTCTTTGTGTTCGTTGCATTCGCATTCGAATTCAATGCGAACTGAGCTCCGAACTGAGCGCTGAGCAACTGTTCGCGTTTGCTTCCATGGCTCAAGGCTCGGACGGCGGTGCGTACAGTCGGTATCGAGCGGTGTACGCGAGCGATCGAAACCGGTGCTCGTCGGGTTCTTCGCTAGCAGCAGCGACCAACGCTTCGTTCGTGAGTCCGGCCGCGAAACGCAACGACGTGAGCATTTCGCCCGAAATACTGTTTTTGATCAAAGAACACGCGAAAACGCTCGCCAATATCGAAACCATCAGCAGACGTCTGCAAGCGTTGGAAGTGAAAGTGGATCAAATTTACAAATATGTTCAGAACGCGAATAGCAGTAATTGTGCTTTGCGTGTAAACGATTGTTCCAAAAAATCAAAAGCAGATAACAATGCAGCACCGACTGTAGGAAACGTTCTCGTTAGTGACGATAGTGGAGGCGAGTACAGTCGAACCACGACTGGCACCACGGCTGATGAGGACGAATTGCTCTCGTTGTTGGATCAAATCGCCAAATGTTCGCATCAAATACAACAAACTCAACAAGCATATCAACATCAAAATCAAGCTTTAAGCGGCAATCTATTGTCGCGATCCTATCAGCAGCATTCGGGCTCTTCAATGCCCGCTCTGTACTCATCTTCAGTTCCGTCGCTTACGCAAAGAATGTCTTTGACTCCGTCACCACAGAAGCAGCAGTCATTAAGTGCCTTGTTATTTGAACCCAGTGTTGAACGGTTTCTCAGCAATTTAGATCTGTTTATGGATGACCAACAGCAGCAACATTCCCAAAATGGGGTTCCCGACGGATTCGCTACTCCTTCGCCATCAGTATCTGTATCTGACACGGCGATAAATAGACAAATCGAACGAGCCCGGCATCTGGTCAGTCGTAAGGAACAAGAGGGTATCAAGTCTCAAATGAAACTAGCAGACGATTGGTATGCAAGTCACAGCCATGAGAGAGCTCATCCGCAAATTGCGACGCAAGCGAAGCCCGGCAATAGTCGCATAGGTCAAAGGCAGTACATTGTCGGAAAGAAAATTAGTCCGGATCATAGTAGTAGGAAATACAGATTTTGATTTGGGGATTTTCGTTTCCTGAGACTTTTAATTCTAATTTTCTTGCTGCAACCATGTGTACATCGTCGAGTCACTCGATTAGGGATCGCGATTAAGGAAATTAATCAGTCTGGGAGCAAAGATCGTTCATTGAAGATTATGTGATGATTAATTCTACTATACAGAACACTTGTGATTTAAACTGTGGTAAATGAAGAAAAGAGAAAAGAGTATTACGACTTTTGAAAAGAGGGTTTGTACGGTTATTTTTTAGTACTAATTAAGCTATTGTTTTAATTGCGAAATTTTAATTAAAAAAATCAATTCATTGCATTTTTAAGATACATTAACCAGGTACGATTTTAGTCGAGAGAACGAATATCGAGAAAGCAAAGCATTTTTTCCTAAACCTAAATATTAATTTTTGAGCGATATTTTTTATTTCCAAAGTTTGCATCGCTTTATTCGAAGAGAATAAATTCTCGAATGATGTGAAATGTATGGCAAGAAAACCAAAGATAATAATCAACGCTTCACTAATCATTTTATTACTTAAAATAACATTTTTCTGCAAAAAAGCTGCATTTGCAAGAGAATAAAAAGTTTTTTTTCGAAAGTGCGGTCAAAACGCGTTTGAATGTACTAGAAAATACTATGCGACTGTGCTTCGATTTCAATTGTTCGTATATTTTGTAATTATACTAATTAATGAAAAGTAAATGCAAAGTATTATAGGTTTTCATTTTTAAATAAATAAATAAATCATGTGTAAACTTGAAGTGAAACAAGCGAATTAAAAATCGGTTATAATTTCAGAAATAAATCAACAGAAGCAGTAGAATATGAAGCGAAAGCTTAATTTTGTTGTTTAAAATTTGATGCGAAGCGCAAAAATCGCACGTTTCATTCGCTCACTCAACTCACTTCATAAATTCGCGAGCTACGTGTTCAGAATGAATCGTATTCACTTCAATGAATATGCGAATTATTGATTCAAGAATGAGAGAGCGAAAGAAGGATCCACAAAATTTTCTTTGCTTTCGCTTTGCTTCATGTCTTCATGCGTTTCTTATGTTTCTTTTGCTTCGCCAAACACTCTTTTTAAATATTAAAACAACAATCACTTCCGCTATTTTGAAGGTTGTGTGCTATTGCGATAATTTTTTCTCGCCTCTTACAGCGACCGAAAATCAAGCGAGAGAATAAAATGCCGCTGACGGTAATTATGTGACGCGGTGTGAAAATGTGAGGTTATTGACGCTCGTGTAACTCATGTCTTATGGTGTGCGTTTGTATGCAAAGCTGTACTTTTAGAGACAAAATGGCTTTCGTGAATACACAAACGGCCATTCATTCGTTTGGCTTTTTAATATTTAATTGCTCTCCTTTTCTCGTTGTCACTTCAATTCTCAAGTGTTATTTAATTTAATTGTGAAAAGAAGCCATTTCGCTGCGCGCCGTCAGGTCCGAGTGTGTAATCGAAGCATTTTGCTGCTCGACACTGCCATTTAGCCGCTAATGAAAGTATTTTTTGAGTGTAAAAATGTCTTTTTCAGTTTGTTGCGTTCAATGAGAGAAAAAAGTAAATGTTTATTCAGTTTGAATTCAAAAGAAGCAAGCGAATCGCATTCATATCTAACCAAAAGCAGAATCGCTCGCTCAAAGTTATTCTATGCTCTCAATAAACAATTTTTATAAAGAAAACTTTGCAAAACTTTCCGTGCTCGTAAATTTTGACTATAGCGAGCATTGTGCGAACTTTCAATTTTTAAACTAGCGTGAAAGCAAATTTTCATAAAAATCGAACGTGGAAAGTACTTTTCTTTGGTTTAACAAATAAATGAAAAATGCGCATCAATTACTCGTCCTATTTCAGTCCACATTCAATCGACCAATGCGTTTGTTGTACGCATATAAACCAAATACAATACAAACATCAATTTCAAATTATTTTTTGTCTGAAACCCTATTTCTTTGAATCGAGAAAAGGAGCAAATTCTACTTCTACAGCACACTAAAACTGTAAATTAACGTTCTCGCAACATTCGCATTAGAACATTTTACTAAGAATTCAATTTATTCAATGTGTGTGTCACTCTCTCGATCATTCTTATTCAATGGCTTTCATTCAATGTCTCTCCGCCTTTCTACTAAAATCGCTGCTCTCTTACGTCTTACGATCGCGGAATAAGTCTTAAGCTGGAAAAAACTTGATAAAGATTTCTTTTTTGAACCGTACGATTAACAAGTTTTAACAAGCATTCCGCTCTAATTGTGAACTTTTCTCTCGCACAGCCGATTATTATTAACGCTTTTTTCAATGATTGTTGTTCGAATCGGAGAGAAAGCAGCTTTTCAGTTGGCTGTATATTTTCAGCTACGCTAAGAAAGGTTTACTCAACTCGACGCAATTGAATTTGGATTAATTCAGAAATAGCGTAAAAAATTGTTTTCGCATTCAACGACAGTTTCTTTTTGCCGCTACAATGACAGCAGAAAAAGTTTTTTTTAACCATTCCTCGTCGTTTATATGTATTTAAGTTTAGTTAACGCGCAGAAAACGACATGTTTCACTGTTTTCTCATTTTCACGAGCGAAGAAAGAAGCTTGAATATAAAACGCGATCGCTTTTTCAAATGCAAAAGCAGCAATTGAAATTTGATTTCAATGCAATCGTGTTTTATGTCCTTCTCTTTACAAATTGTGTTTTTTATGCGCTTTTTTAAGAAAAGAGTGAAAGAAACAGAAAGAGAAAGAAGCATTGAATTCGGTCGTTTATGGAACAATCGTCGAGTGAAGTATAATTAAGAGTAGAAATGAGAAAAAAATTCGTTAATATTTATAATGCTTGACTCAAAATCATTTGCCTTCTTTAGCCTCCTTCGCAGCGCACACAACCTTTGCTTGTCCACAGAATACCTCCACCCAATTGAACAGCACCACCAGCATCAAATGTAATTGTAATATATTCATCAAACGTGGCGGAGAAAGTGCTGTCCTTCTAGTTTTTAGTATCATTTCTTCTTCTTTCTCGTTCTTTTGTGGATTATTATAATCTCGCTTTACAAAAAATGAACAATGATCGCCTGACTGTCACATTTTTATTTGTTTCTCAAGAAAACGCGAGTACAGTTTCTCAACATTTGCGCAAAGATTGTTCACGGTGCACTTTTTATATGAAATTGTGATGCATGCTAAAAAGCAAAACTAGATCGCCGCTGCTCTCTGCGAAAATAGTTGCATCAGTCCTCATCTTTGAACGCAATATTGATTTCTGGCACTGTAATGTCACTTTTCGGCTTTACGGTCGTTGCTCTTCGACACAATGCCCAAAGCCCGAGTAGAAGAAGGGCGTAAACACCAATGACGAACGTGATCACAATGGCTAAACGTAGCGGAGTCCAGCCTCTGTCTTAAATATGAAACAAAATTGTAATGATCGTGTAAATTATTTGTCGTTAAGCAATTCATCGCGTTACGCCTGTCATTGTTCTCGCAAATCTTGTAAATTTTTCAACAAAATTTTTCATCGCAATCGTGCATAATCCTATAAAACTTTAGTTTATTTACAACGGGCTGAAACACGGATATGTCTCGGCAGCCAACGTTTCGACGGCCGCCCTTTTCACTACAATAAGCCCATTAGAGGCCATTTAAGCACAATTTTAGAGGTTTTAAATTATTTTTATTGTTGGCCTACTTTCTGTTTCAAACACAATCATTCGGCTCTCGTGTGCAGTTTAAATGCAAACACGTAGCACACATCACACACATACGCACACAACTTGTCAGCTTCTTCAAAAGCAACAACAACACTCACCACAAATTTCGTCGTTGTTATTGCCGCAATTATTGTGTTGATCACATCGAAGTTCTTTCCAAATAAAGTTTCCATTGCCGCAATTGTGCATCAAAGACAAGTCAGCCGCACAGTGTCCCCACTGAGCGCTCCCTTCAAGTTAATAAATTTCATTTTACTGTGTCACGAATAATTGAGCGAAATATGCATGCATTTAAAAACTTTTTGCGACTTACTTTTAACAACGGTTATTATCAGTTGAAATGCCACATTACCATAAATATTGTAGTCTTTGCTCGACTTATTATAATTCAATGTTATCGTAATTTTCTCGCCCTGCGCCTCGTTCGAGTACGCGTATGTTTCCATTGGATCGTCGACATCATCGTCGCCAGCGAAAGTTTCGTTTCTTCCCGATCCGTAGAAGATCACGAGGCTATTACCTCCTCGCAACCGTACGAGTCTCACGCTGACGACAATCGAATTAAAATGCTCAGTTACAATATCAACAGAACAATTTTCTTCACGGTCTGAAAGAAAAGCTCGAATTGAATTTTAAATGCGCGCAGACTTGGAGCAAATTTTCAATTTCACTGAACGCGATTCATTTTAAATTCAACTGATTAGGCGCACAAATTATGCGCGACCCTAAAGCTTGTCTCGTGCGTGATTTACTATAGCACGAAAGCTTATCTCTTAAGACAATGTTTTTTGTCGCTTTTCTTTAGCGAAAATTATCTCGACAACTCGTGTGTCTATCTTAAAAACTCATCTACCCGATGTTTTCAATCGTGAAATTGCACTATTTTCATATGCAACTGACTAGCATTTAATCATGTTTAATTGAACTCGCTTCGAATCGACAAACTTTTTTTAAATATTGTGGTTTTTTCTTCTAAATTTTGAAATCATAAATCTTTTTCACATCACATCGGACACAATCAAGATAATAAATGCAATTAAGAAACAGTACAATAAATTACATGGAAAATGACAAGAAAAATATTCCGACAAAGAAAGAAATAAATGGCAAATAGAAATTTTCATTAAGTAATTGTTCTAGCACGCTTTGATGCGTATGATATTTCAACAGCGAAGTCATTGGCTTCAACGATTCTTGAGAAGTTGCCAATTTTTTTTATTGTCATCATTATTACTTAGCAATAATTGCAGAAAAATCAAAGTTTTAGGTTTCTTTTCTTGATTTATCATTATTTACTTAATCAGTTTCAATTGACAGTCCAACATTTCAGCTTTTCGAATCGCAAAGATCGAGTCTCTTATCAATTCCTCCAACTTCTTCAGTAATGAGCAGCACTAAAGATAAAATTGTCGTTGAATTGGTTACCGTGGCACGAAATCATCGTTATGTCTCACGATCGAATCGTTTGAATCGTGAGCGAATCGTTTTTTTTCACGAAAATTTACTAAAGAAAAAAAAATTTGTGTAACATATAATAACGAGCTTGTTTCGAAAAAGTGTACGTTATAAACGTACAAAGATAATATAAATGCAACTTAATTATAAGAAAAAAAACTTTTTTCACCTCAAGCAAAATCACTTCGGTTTTTTTTCACTTTTACAATTTTCAATTTTGTTCCTTAAATAAACGTGGGCCGTCGAATCGATAGACATATGTAGGAAACGTTGTTATTCATCTGACAGGATATGATCAGACAACTGTATAAACTTGGCGTTTGCAGAGACACCAGCTCGTCTGAGCTCGTCTCTTGTCTTTTTTTCAGGTCAAGCCGCAATTTTACTTTTTGGTGGTACACGCATTTAATATTCGCATTTAAATATTTAAATATTTAATTAAAATGTCACTGTCCTTATTTTCCTAAACGTTTGTTTTCAATTTATTTATTTTTTCAAATTGTTTGCAGAAAAAAATTTTTCTTCGTTGAAATTGAAATTAGTTTTAACGATCAGTAAATTACAGCAACACATCATTTTCGGCTCATTGTACAGAGGGAAAAAGATAAAGAGATGATCAGTGAACAGTACACATACACATACTTACACACAGTGTTTTCAAAAATAAAGGTAAATGAATTTTTTTCGAAAAAGAGGAGAGCGTTTCGAAAAGCACTTTCACTTCGAACAATTGGTCGGAGAAAAAAAAAGTTCGTCGACATACTTGAGCGAGCTAAGCGTGCGTTTTAATTTACTTTAGATAATAGCTTTGCTAAAAAACACTCGAATTAACATAGTTTTGCCGATGTTTAATAAACGATTTCTTTTCTATTGCGCGAAACTTTTTTAGAGAAAAAGTCTCTCGATAATAAACGATGTTTTAATGTTTGCGAGAAAAGCGTAAAAATTTATGTAAATTTTGTTGACCTAACTTTTTGCGTTCGGGCAAAACAAAAACTCTGCCTATTAATTTCCATCCTCTTTCGCCTCATCTTCTCTCTTTCTCTTCAGCCAGTTTGGCTTCGTTTTTAAATGTATGTGTGTGTGTAACTTGGTTAATTCACTTTTCACAAGCTTCTTTCTAATTTAATTTGACTTTATTTACGTATTCGCCGTTTTTTTTCGCAATAAACCCTTTCAAATTGATTACCTTCGAGCACGAAAACAGCGATTGGCATTTGAAACGGTTTTCTCTCCGCTCAAAAAAACAAGGCGAAATTTTTTTAAGGATTCTCGCTGTTATTCAATTGGATTAGAAGGTGATTACGAAAATAATTGCCGCAATAAATGATGTATTCGCGAAGGATGCTCTCTACGTGATCGCAGCTACGTGCGAGCTTTTAGCGAATCGTGTAAATAATATCTAGCATTTCGCTCGCAATCAACTCAATCATTAAGTTTACACGGTATACATTTATTTAACCGCTATACTTTTTAATCATTAAAATTGTGTTTGCGCTCACATTTTACTTGAAAGCACTTCAAACAATTAAACGGAACAAACACAAATGTAGCGAATGCAGCGCAAACACTGAATTAGACGAGAACAATATTTTCGCTGTTGAAGCTTTAATTTTTAAAACTCTCTTTCGCAATATTTGTCGGTTTTCACAATGAGTCTGTGTGTATGCATTATTTCCAAAGTGAAATGTGAAAAAAAGAAGTTTCACATTGAAACATAATGAAATAGTTCGAAGAAACAAAGCAGCATATCAATGTCACTGGTTTTGACAGTTGAGCGCATCTATTTTATTGGATTTGTATAATACAAGAAAATCCCATTAGCAGGTCGATAGGCAATACATCAATGTTAAGAGAGTTATGCAAACTAATTTTGAAATTTGATTTGCAAAAAATTGTTTACTAAAGCCACACACTTGAAAAATGTGCTACGCTTTAAATGAAATTTATTTTTAGTCGCAAACTTTTTTGTTTTTCACTAACTCAATGAATGGATTCTTAAAAAAACCAAAATTTCAATTAATTGAAATCTAACAACAAGAGCTTTTCGTGGAAATTCTTTGCAAAAAATGGTTTCGAGAAGAATTTTTTCTCTCTTTCGCTTAATTCACCGCCGAAAAGAAGCCAAAATATGTTCTCGATCGCGAAAACTAATCTTCGAGATTAAACAAAAGCTTAATGAGTAATATATAAAAATGAAATTAAGTTTCTATTTTAGCTCGAACTTAACGAGTTTTGTATCAAAATGACGGAGATCAAAATCTCTGAAACTATCTGCAGTCACGCGATACTGTTTCTCATTGTTTTCTGTTCTGTCAAACTTTTAAAAAACTTTTTTTTCTACGATACATCAATCGTAATGATGAGTGGCGAATGGCGATTGTCATTGAATTTTAAATTTAACTCATCATCTTATATATTGAAAATAAATCAAATTTTTTACAACAATTGTCAGTCATATGTTTGCGAAAGTGTATCAAAAATTTACATCAGAAAATATGAGAAATTTTTTACGAATCGATGATTTAAAACGTTTGAAATTAAGCGAAAACACATGTAAACATTTGAATAGGAAAAAAAGTGAAATGAATAAGCGCATTTACATTTTTCAAATATTAGGAAATATGTCTAATCGCTATTTGCTCTTTTCTGCCTCAAAAATTTTTCGCTAAGTTAGTAAATTTTTTAATTTTTTTTTTCGAAAAGTTTTTTATGTGACATTTAGTTCTCACAAAAAAATCGAAAGTTAAATGTAAAACAAATATTGCGCATAAAATTTATGTCACTTAAAAATTTTTCATAAAATTCAAATTTCAAGCATATCACCTGTTAGTATTTATAATATTAACCTAATAAACTTTATAATTCAAAAAACGCGTGTTCTTCTCTCTCTCATTCGTTCTGCAATTTTACAGTTCCTACTTTTTCAAACGTTAAGTGACAACTTGGCGAAAATTGAATTTTTAATTAAATTTTTGCAGAGGAAATTAAAATGGTTCGAAATTGAATTCGAGTTTTTTTTCTTCACTTAAGGTTGTTGATCTCATAACTGTTTCACTGTTATCTCAAAATCTGCGTGTTGAATTCGCATTCACTGAATTCATTATAATTTAACGGCCTTTTTTAAAAATTAAAGCAATTTTCCCGAAACTTCAAAAGCAATTCGCTTTCAATAAAACTGATATTCAATAAAAAAAAGCCGGCGTTGTGCTTTTAGCGAACCAATTGTTAGATTCGCTGCTAAAATTAAATTTTACGAAGTTAAAAAGCGATTTCTAAAACAAGAGCAAGCAGTCAAAAAAAGGGAGAAATGTGGTATTGTAGTATCGACGATCTAGACCATTGACAGCGCTGATGAAGCAAAAAAATGTTTTTAAAAGTCTAAACTAATTAAAGAAAGTGCAAAAAAAGCAGCGATTTGTGAAATTTTATTGCGCTATAAGCTCGTATTCGCGTTTCAAAGGCCGAAATTTTTTATTATTTATATTCGCAAATTTTTTGAAAATTTAATGAAGCGTCTGAAAATAAATTTTTTCGAAAAAACTTATGAACTTTTTCACTCGTTTTATTCTTTAATAAACTGATGTGCGTGCCTCGCTATTCACTCAGGTGAATGGTACTTTTTCAACATATTCGGAAATGAAAATTAAACACAGCGTCAATGAAACGTTGAGAAATGAAACTTTTTAAAATATTCAAACTCGCAAGAAACGTTTTTCCTTCTTCATCTTCTCTTATTTCTTCTTCTTTCTCGAGTTCATATTTAGCTTTTAAATGTGATTGCAGTGCAAACTGAAGTAAGCGACAAATAACTAACACGAATTCTCGAAAAGAATCCACAAAAATAGGAGTCAAAATGTTTTTTTAAGTTGAAGAAGAAAAATTTAAAAGTTAAAAGCATCGCCAATTTTGTACCTCATGCTTTTGCACCTCTTTTCAGGTTTGAGTACAAAATTCATAAATTTCGCCATTTATAATGCACCTCTTTCTTTAAATCGCCTAAATTCGCTGCTTTTTTCGCTGTTTATCAGCTTTGCAAATTTAATTTTTTACGGCTTTTATATCTTCAAAAATGATTATCCTTTTGAAAATCTCATCGCTCACTTAAAAACGATTTTTTAAACATTTTCGAATTTAATATTATTTTAGCGTCTAAGTTTCGCATTTAATTTTTTTTTTATTCTAACAAAAGCATTTGCTCTCACTAATGAAGTATTGTTTTCTTATAGTGCCATTAAAATTTATTTTATTTCAAATTTCTCTTCAATTATATTTTTGTATTTTAATTATTTTTGTTTTTGCTCACATCAGCAAATTTCAATTCACTTGTAAAATGACACTTTTGTCGTACTCGCTCAACTATTGTA
>NCKU01003035.1:0-16512 GCA_003675995.1 Dinothrombium tinctorium | reverse complement strand
AAATGATCAGAATTGTTCTCTATCGCTAAAAATGATGAAATCAACAAATTTCCTTTGAAAAATCTCGTTTAAAATGAAAAATTGCGCTTTTTAAAATTCTACATGTCATTTGGTCTCTGCGTAAAAATGATTTTTTCGCACATAAGAATGGTGAAATGAATTCAATTTCACGCTTTGCATTATTGAGTGAATTCTAAATCTTTGTTCTGATTTACTGAATGCAAGCGTATTGTTGATTTCGATATTTTTGTGATAAAAAATTGATTCAACGCTTTCAAAAATTGTTACAGCGAAAATTATTATTAAAAAGTTTTCATTAAATTCCATAAATAAATAGCTTCATAAATTCATTCAATTACTGTTGAACTGTGATAAAGAAAATTTTTGATCAAAGTTTAACAGCGCAAACAAAATTTAATGCAACGCCGCTTTGAATTTCATTTTGTATGATAAGAAAATTCAATTTAACTTTCTAAAAATTATATTTTTGTCCCATTTTTTTTTGACTTACTTAAAGTGTTTGTTGAACAATCCTTTAAATTTTATCCTTTTTTGAATAAACTTTAGATTTTAAGTTATTTGCCTCAATGAAATGTATATTGTGGCGTACAAGTTTGGCACAACATAATTCACATTAGCAATACTATCCGTACGAACACTCATAAATTTTTGTACTTCGGTCTATGCAACAACTGCAAACGATGACCAATTCGGCTATCACCAATACGTTAGCACTTCTTGTACGTAGAAACATTTTGCTCAAAGCTCGTTTTGCATTTTTCTCGTCTCTTTGCTCTCCACGAACTTGGCACAAACGCGTGTCTCACCTAATCGTGTTTCACACAGAGAGCCATGTGATCATTCTCGTTAATTTTATCGTTTTGGTCAAATTTATTAATTTGTGTATTTTTCACGACACTCGCATTTTTTATTTGTGTTTTTGTAAATAATAAACATTCGATTGAACTATAAAATCATTCGTGCTGTACTCGAGTTGAAATTCTTGTGTAGCTAAGGCCCGAGTCGTCGCGACGTATTATTTCACTTGCAAACATAATTTAATGTGAATGGTATTTTGTCATGAAACGCAAATAAAATGTTCAGGTCTATTTGATTTTGTGTTTCAATGTTACCAAACTGAAAGCGATTGCTACATATAAAATATGTGCTTTATTCAATTAATCGATTTGATTCGAGAAGAGGTGAGATGCTTATTAAATTACTCTTTGCACTCTTCTCCAGTGAAATAATTTCTTTCTAACAAGTAAGTAAGTTCTAAGTTTCTAAGTTTACTTTCTAATTTTCCATCTTGATTAATTATAATTTATAAACCATCTGTAGCAGAAGTAAATGCGAATTGAGCAAAAGTTTTTTTGAGTCGAAAAGATTGTTTTGTAATGACAAATAAATTTTAAAGCAAAACTTTCAATATTTAAATGATTTGTAATTATTTAGACATTGTTTTTGAGTGAAAAGCAAATAGAAATATTGAAATGATCATATTTAGCTGATAGTGCTTCTTCATTTTTAATTGAATTTGATTACAAACGAAATGTTCAGCTAAATGAAAAGAACTTTCGTTTATTGGCGATTTTGTGATTACTCTTACTTCTCAGCATCCGAAATCGATTCGAAAACGAGCAGAAAATTAATTTTTTTTTTAATTAGAAGAGCACAAATATAAGCAAAAGTAGAAGATAAAAAGGCAGAAGCGGAAGAAAATAAGTTTGAGAAGTAGCCGCATTAGCGAATGAAAAACTTATTTGCTCTGTTCATTCGCCTTTTAACAATCATTTGGGAATATTCTCAATAGAGTTCATGCTTCTTTCTTTTCTTAATCGAGAGCGGCAAAGAAAAAGAGAAACGCGTAAGTGTACCGTTTTAATATAGATAAAGTGTACTACGTATATAAAATATCAAATATATAAAAATAAAATTGTGTGCCTGGTTAAATGCTTGTCACGCGATCGAAATTCGGCGTGAAAAGAGCGCATAGCGTTTTCAAACTTTAGAGGCAGTCTCGCGCAACAACAGAAGCGTTGCTTTATTCACACTTCTTAAAGAGAATCCGATGTGTTCACATCTCGCGAACGCAGAGTGCGGCGAAATATCAACTTTCTTTCTCAGTTAAAAAATAAATTTCATTTCGCTTAAATTGAAACTTTAAACGCTCCGAAAGTGAAGTTGCAAAAATAATTCGTGAATTTGTAAATTCATTAATTAATCGCCAGTGTGCAATGAATATTCATATTTAATCAAGCATTCAGTTTTTGGTGTTTGTTTTTTCTTTGAAAACAATGCGTTTGAAATTATCACGCAAAATTAAACTCATGTACTACATGCGAACGAATGTAATTCGTATGTCATTTCTACTTTTTGTTTGAAACAAGAAGAAAAGTTCTAAATTTGTAACGCAAAGTAAGCGAGAAAAAAAGTTACTTGAAGTGACATAAAACATTTTTATGTTTCTTAAATTAGTTGTTCAACAAAAAGCGAGACAAATTTTGTTCGCTTTTACATTTTAAAATTGTGTGTATAGAGAAAAGAAAATCTCCAACTCATCCTACTTTCACTTACATTCATCTCCATTGTTTAACTTAATTTGATTGCTTCAAAGTTTGAAAACGTTTAAAAATAAATTTATAAAGTGTGCGTTTGTAATTTTATCTTTGAAGAGAGCAAGCAAACACTTTTTTTGTAATCAACTGTGAAACAAACTCAATTTTAGAGCAACGAACAAAAGGAAGAGCGAAGCTTTCGTTTTTTGTTCTCGCTCACTAATCTCTTCATCTCTTATCCTCGCTTAATTTCACTTCATTTAATTTCAACATGTGCGACGATGAAATTTTCTAACTAACGAAAAACTATGAAATTTAAATCTTGTAAAGCGAAAATGCGCGTAACGAAATGATGTGTTTTACTTTGAAAACACAGTTTTAAGATTGTTAAAACTAAGAAAATTTATGATCATCTGGTTCGCTGAATTTCGTTTCTTTCAGAATTCATCGCTACAACATCCATTTGTTTCACAACCTAATAAAACCGCTTAATGTGTTTATTTTTTTTAAATGCTCAGATAGAATCGCGACAAATCGTTTTGTCTCCATCAAAAAACGCCATCAATATGAAAGAAAGTATTAAGAGCAAGTGAGAACGAGAACCGTGCATCACGTCTCAAATGTGTGCGCCGCAAAGCGATAAACAATTTTTGTTTGTACTTACTGCTGTAATTTATTTGCTTAATGCGCCAACATTTGGATTATCATTTAAAGTTGACGGTAAGCGCTCATTTTTGTTTCTTCTTTATTTTTCGCATTTTCTCGCCAAAAAACAGTGAATTTCTTTCATCTATGTGATTACTGTTTATTTCATTTTTTACTTTCGGTAACAATTTGTTTAAATTATTTTCATTCATTCGCAATTTTATATTTACTTTCGCAAAATTTTTTAAAAAGCAAACAGATGTAACAAAAATATCTTTGTAAGCTTGAAATACTATTGTTACAGTGAAAGTAAAGTTTTTTTTTCTTTAAATTGGCTTCGTTGAAAAATTGTTATTGCTCTAAAGCTTTTCTATTTGCTTTTTCCGAGACAATTTTACACAAATAAGTGATTTCTTCTTTTTCTATGAATTTTTCTGGGAGACTCCAATTTTAAAGTGTATCATTTTTCAAAGCGAAAAAACTTTTATTTGTACAAATTTTATTATTGAATTACATTTTTAAATTTGTTACTTTTGCGGTAATTTTTATTCTTTTGAGTAACTCCTTTAGCAACATTTCCACTATTCTTATCTCAATAATATTGAAGGAGCCAACAAAAATAGACGATCTTTTGTGCGATTAAAACAGCTTTCGACCGCTTAGTGAGGATTGTAGATTGCTAAGATAACCAATTTCATATATTAATCCAAGCAATGCGATCGCTATTATGAAATCACTCCCTCTACTCAATTCAATGATTTTCATTAAATTTATATAAATGAATGATAAAACTCAAATATAATCAATGTTCCCGCAAGCACGAAGGCGTAAGTGAATGTGCGTCTGCCTCTGTGTAGGGCAAAGTTAATATACCCTTTAACTCGACAGCAAGTGTCTTTGATTTATGCTTGAAAAAATTCGCCTTTACACAAAATTTTCTCACTCTAACATTTGTAATTACGTTCCACTCAACTTTTAATTTTGTTAAAAAAGCTTTTGCATGGGTATAAATTGCCGATTTTTTTCAAGCAAAAATTTTTTCTTAGTTTTTTGCTTCGTTTAATATAATTCATATGATCGAATGATAATAATTATTTTCACAACAGTAAGTTAAGAGTTGCCTAAAAAATAAATCAACCGATTAGAACTTGTTAATTCTCTCATCAATCGCTTACTAGATTCTAGTCTTTGCTTTTTTATCGTTGCTTTCTTTATAATTTATGCCGAATTTGTAGTATAAATTTTATTGAAGTAAAACTTGCTCATAAAATAGTGCCGAAAGTTTAGAAAGTAAATAAACTGGAAACGAAATTGATTTTTATAAAGTAATTAAAATTTCAGATTTTGCGAATTCAAACGGTAATCGCTTGTACTCCAGAACAAATCTCGTTCATGCTTAATGCACTCCTATTCGTTAATTGAACACTCATTTGATTCTCGTATGCTTTCGATCGAAACTACTGATAAGATTAAAACAAAGCTAAAGTCGCATTTGATTTTGAAATCACTACATTGACAATGCATTTGAGATGAAACAAGAACCGAAAGCTTTTCCTTTCAGTTTTAAGCAGATCTCATTCAATATGCAGTCTGAAGATGCGTCTTTAGTACTCAGTTCTTGACATCAGCGAAATAAAACACGTCTATTGAGCTGTGAAAATGAGGAGTAGCAATAAAAAATGAAAAAATGATCATCGAATGAACAAAATGATGAAATTTTCCATGCGACTCGCAAAATAATTTAGCAAAATAGCCAATAGAGAAAAGTCAATAAAATAGAAAGAAAACTATTTCACTTTTAGTTTGAAGCAATATTAAAATTAAGTACTATTAGCATATTTTGATAATAAAATGCCAACGGGATCAGGAAAAAGATAGAAAAATGAAGCACGAGATAAACAAAACCTCAAAATCAGCATTCAAAACATTCGCATTTCACTTATGCCGAATTTTTACGCAAGACTTGAAAAATTGTCTCGAAATGCAAACGAGAAAAACGCAAAAAAGATATGCTGAGAACTTTTTAATATTCTTGCTACAGTGTACAAATGATGCTTTAAAAAATCAACTTGATGACTTGAATCAACAATCGCTACTCTCGATTTAGTCCAAAACATTTTTTTTCTTTAAAATCTGTTTTTACCTGGATTTGAAACGTGTTAATTTTCTTTTCATTTATTTACTACTTTTGACAGAAACACGAAACAGTTTTGTGAAAAATGCATAACAAATTTCGGTCACGTTCTATGTTATATAAGTTTAATAGCTTTTAGCAGACAAACATAGTTCCACAGTTTTTATAATTCGCACACCTCTTTTGAGTTGAGTTTTATTAAAGTTTGAATCTATTAACTTTAATAAAACTTGAATTCTAAGTTTACGCTCTAATTGGTTCAATTTTTGAAAGCGAAAAAGCACTCGATCTCTGCGCTTAAGAAATTAAGTGTTCAATGAAGAATGTTTGATAAAAAGTTCATACGACGATTCGATTTTTAGCTCGAAAGATTTTCTTTCAAATTTTAAAAGCATTGAATTAATAAATTTTTAATTTTGTGTTAAAATTCTATTTAAAAATTAAAAATTTAAAAACGATTTAATAATTGAAACAATTGAAACGCCAGATAAAATAAAGATTTTATTTATTTATGTTAATCTTAAATATTCAAATATTTCGGAACTTATTTTTCAAAAATCGTTAACCATTCGCATTTAAAGCTGATTAAAATAATTAAAATTTATTGAAACAATTAATTCTGATTCTCATTTTTTCTTTTTCTTTTTGAATTCCAGCAGAAAAGCGAAATTAGGTTAATGATTCGATGATGTTCATTTAGATTACAGAAGTTTAATTACAGCACACAGGAAACCAAAATGATTAACTTTTTTCATAAAATCATTGAGTTTCGTGTGCAATGAGATTATTAAGTAGTAGTCGCATCTTGTTTCTTCCCTTTTATATATCCACCTTATTCATTATTAAACGTTTAATATGAATTCAAATTTGATATGAAAATACTAAAGTAAACTTCACTAGATTCTCTTTTCTTCGTTTCGAAAGCAAATTTTTGATTTAAGTGTAACAAAATATAGGCTCGACTTAAACAATAAATAAAGATAAAGTTAACTAATAGAGTTAAAAATAAACTAATCAAAAGAGAAAGTTGAAGGTGAAAAATAATATGAAAAAGTAAATTTTTAAAAATGCTTCCATAAATATTCATAAACACGTGAGCGAAAGCGACGACAAATTCATTGCAAATTTTTAGACTCGCAGCGTAAGAAAAGAAATCTCACACTTCATTGGTAAAATATTGAAAATAATTTATTTTGGTTCGTTTTTCTCTCTTTTCGTTTTGCTATTTTTAAGCATTCTATCTTAATTTTAAAGAAAAAAAAACTTCGCCATGTCAACGCTCGTGACATGTTGGCAAAAATTTTTCAAACACATTTTTCACCGTCTTAAACAGAAATGTTTAACATAGTAAAGTTTTTTGAATTTCTTGATCAGTTTCACCATACTATTCATGAAAACAATTTTAAAAATTCTACTTTTACGATTATTGTTAATTTGAGGTTAAGAACTTTTAAAAACTTGAACTATTTTTAATTGATTCAAAAAATGGGAAAAAAATTATATTTCAATCGAAAGTTTTGAGCGAAGTAAATTATATTTGAAAATACAATTTTTGATCAAGTAAAAAGCTTGTTCAAGGACAATTTTTAGTTTTGGTCAATTTTTTGTATATTCAAATTACATATTAAACAAACTTTACCTGCTTTTGCTCGCTACTTTCTATCTTCTTTCATTCATATTTAAATTTATATTTGTATTGATTTTTTGTATCGAATTTTCATATTTTCTCTCTTCTTCTTTCTCTTTCGATTCAATTTATTTCAAAAATCATTTTAAAAACTAATCCCATAAAAAGAAATAGTAAATCATATCGAAAGTGAAGAATTCAAAACAAATTTCAAAATCGATATGTAGCATTATCGGCGATGTTCTCTATAAATATCAATATTGAAAACTAAAATGTTAACGAGTCGATAAAACTTGAAATAATTGGAGAATATAATGAATAAAAAATTAATTTCAGCTTGTGAAAAAATATTTTTTATCTTCATATGGAGTCGATCTTTTTTGCGCTTTTTTATAAAAAAAATTATTTTAAAATGAAGTTCTTCTAAATTGAAAAAGCAACAAAACTTTTATTCTTATCACTTTATTGATTTTTTAGAAAAGTTAAAAAATTTTCTGCTTTATAGAACATTAATCACAATTTGTAATTTATTCTCAAAATGGAAGCGAGAAATTTGTTTTACTTAATATGTAATTACGTAAAATGCAATTCGTGTATACAGCGTATTTGCAGATGAATAAATTCAATCAGAAAAGCATCTGAAGTGAAAAATTTTTATTAAACTTTTTTCACTTTGCTTCTCACGTTTGTTGTGTAAATATTGGTTTCGTTTTGAAAGAAAGCAAAAGAAAAATGAAAAAAATCTTGACAGATAATAAATGATAATTTATTGCTTGATAAAGCAGATATGAGAAGAAACTTATTTCGAGTTTTTTTTTCTTTAGCGATTTTTCTTTGAAAGAAAACTTCACTTCTTTAGTGAACAGAGAATAAAAATTATTCATTTTAAGCTCACTTTGCACTTTTCGCTGTTTTCTTTCTCTATTATTTATCAAATTTACGCAGAACAATGGTGCGCCTTTAACAGTTAAATCGATATCATTTTGAAAATCGATTATTGTTGTAGCTGATATTTGTTTAACCTTTTTAATCTTGCAATAGTTTAAATTAAATGCAGATAAGAATATCAATTTTTTAATAAAACTTTTTGAAATGTCTAATGTCGCTGAATGTTTAAAATTTTGTTTGTACTTAGGTAAATAAAGTTTGATGTAAGTCTAGGTACATCTATTTGCAGCATACTTGAATGCTTGAATGAAACTTTAGCAAACAGTTTCTTTATGCATTATTTGTGGAAAGAGTAACAAGTTTTATATATTCTTACTTATTAAAAGCAAAAAGAGATCAGATAAAGTTGGAAATAAAAAAGAGGATTGAAATTTTGTTACTTCTATTGTACTTTTACTGCGGAATAAGTATTTACGAGTGAAAAAACAAATTTTGTTGAGAACCATACTTTTCAGACTCAAAGCTTGATTACCTTCGTTCTTAGCTTCAGTGAAAGACGATTATAAATTCTTTAGATAAGCAAGAAAAGAGAGAGAGAATTAAATTGAACGACAGAGCTGAAACATACCAAAGATAATTTCTTTGCCATAAAAGTTAGCTAAGCGTGAATAAATTGCTCACAAAATAATGGCGAAAAGTTTGCTTGTTTAAAACTTAATTTATGAAACAATAACAAGAAAAGTGTTCAAAACGCTAATCAATCAAAAAAGAAGCTTTCTGCTTACGAAAATTAATTATTTTGCTTTTCTCTAGTTAATTAAATGCAAAGCATACTTTGCTTCGATTTAGCGTTCAAAATAAGTTTTTATTTGATTTAAGTAAATGCAAAGCAAATTAAAGCTTAAATAAAGTAAAAATATAATTCGCTTAAAATTCACTCGTTTTACATTTTGATGATTTAATTTGTAACAGGCTTTGCCGAAGTAACCGCAGTTGCCGGCAAAAAGGGTTTATTGCCATGCAATACATCAACTTGGAATGCTGGTGTTTCGATGGTGATTTGGTACAGAGGCATCACAGGCAAACCATTGTACACTCTCGACACACGTCGAATCGCATCGATAACCATACCGAAAAACTTTGCCCCAGAAAAAAATGGCGACAATCGTTTCACATTCGACACTTCTACTAATCCTCCTTCGCTAGTGATTGAGTCTGTCACTGAAGAAGATGAAGGCGAATACAGATGCAGAATTGACTATCGTGTGTCGCGCACTCGGAATTACGTTATAAGGCTTCATGTAATCGGTAAGTAATACAAGAAACAAGCAATTTCCCATTTTAATTTCCTTTACAAAGTGAGTTCAACAATTTTGCAATGAATAACTATCGTAATCTAATCTATTTCTAATCATTGTTCTTATAAATGAAGAAAATCACAATTTTTTGTCACTCTTTAAAATTGCTCGAAAATTAATTTACAATGAAATTAGAGTTTATGCTCATTTTAGTTTTCTTAGCTAAATTTGCTAAACTGCTTTGTCAACCCATAATATCAAAGTATAAAAATTTGTATTTTTATTTAAATTATCATTTTTATTATTCAACTCTCGCTTTCATTAAATTTACAAACGAACAGGTCAAAAGCAAATTAATTTTTCACTGTTTTCAATTCGTTTCGTTTTTGAGGTATTAAAAATTTAACTTCATTTCATTAAATTCCGCAAGGTACCGAAGCTTAACACAAAGCTAATTACGCCTAAACTTTTTAAGTGAGTGAAGAGTTTTTTTAAGATATTAAAAATTAAAAATTTACGCATTAAACATGAATTAAAGAGAAAAGGTTTTTTGAGCTTGTTTCCACTAAACACTACTTTTCCACAAAATTACTCAAGACTACTTTCAAATTGAGATTAAGTGCAAAAAGCAACAAAAACTTAGTGCAATTATCTACATGTTGTATGCAAAGAAGATTGACAAAAATATATGTTAACTAAATAAAAAGGTACTTAAAGCAAAAGGAATAAAATGAAGCCAATAGAAAGGTGAACATTTCATCTTTGATTTTCTTATTGACAATTTTAAGTACCTTTAAACATCTTTTCGCTGTAAAATTATTGCAAGAAACGAAGTATCTGCAGACTTTTTTGATAAATTTTCTATACATTTCCTCTTTTTAAAAAATCGTTTCTCATATATAAACGCATATTTCTCATATTTTCCTTACATTATATTTCACATCGAACCGACGATCAGCTTAAACATTCTGTTTGATGTTTTAATGCAGCTTGTTTTGACATGCATAATGATCGTAATTCTGTGCTTTACATACAAGCATATAAAGCTTTAGGAAGATGAGATAATATATTGATTCATAAATAATCTAGAGAATTGTTCAAGGATAAATAAAAATTTTTATATTAAAAAGAAAATTAGATAAAATTAAAAATATTAATAAAATTCATTCAAATTTATCGGATTATTTGCATTAATCCTGTTTAAAATATATAAAAATTCATGTTTAAACTTTTTTCATCCTTTTTTTAGTTCCCGCGAAAGAAGCGGTCATAATGGACCGAAAAGGCTTTCGATTAAATAAAATCGTCGGACCGCTTGACGAGGGATCTGACTTTACTGTGATTTGTGAGTCTTTCGGTAAGCATATTAAAAAAATCATTTTCTTTACTCAACCAAAAAATCATCGATCAGTGTTCAATTACATTGTTTTTAAGGTAATTGTATTACTTTTGTAATTGAATATTATTTCAGTCTGACAAGTTGCCAATCACTAATCTCAATCTTTAAAAAAAATTTCCATCAAACTTGAGCGAACAACCTTTTTAAAGTAAATAATTGATGCAATCTTCCCCCGAAAAAATACTTCACTGCATAGCATTTATATCTAACAATGGATACAAGAAAGTTACACACAATTCATTTCTTTTTGTAAAAAAATTTTGGGCAAAATTTGGTCCCTTGCAAGAATGAAATAAGAAATTAAATTGATGTTTCAGCGTTTAAAAAATTGTTTCGCTTTTGTATATAAAAAAGAAAATTTTTAATTGGAGGGAGCGTAGTTAATTAATGTAATGTATTCTTTGCTTAAATGCAGAAATAAAGTTTATTATTATTATTATTATTAATTTGAACTTAATAAATTCAAATTATTTTAATTAAAAAAATTAAGAACTCTTTAAAGTTGATCGATAACATATTGCTTTAACCAAAAATATTTTTAGATCAATTTATGAAATCTGTTTTTCGCATTTTATAGCACTGCTATTTGAAGTCATCATGAATTTATGCCTTTTAATCAGAAAGAAAAAGAGTTTGCTTCAGTTTCGAATTTACTAAGATCGAACAAATTGCATTTAAGTGAAGAGGGGATAAAAATAGTTGCAGAATGCCTCATTTAGCAAAATATCCCGCTTTCATTTATATATGTGCGTGAAAAATTCTCTTCATTTTTGTGAATGCAAGCAATCGATGCTAATGCGTGTAATCAATTGACAATTGTATGAAAGTTTATGCAAAAAATGCAAAGTTTTTTCAATCTTAATTTTTTCAATGCTGAAAAAGAGAAAATAGTTTGCAGATCCTTTAATTTCAGCACTGATTTACGTCTACTATAATTTAAAAACCTGTACACACTTTTTCACATTGAATCGCGTCGGGGAATTTTTCATGTTGCTTTAGGAATTATTCATTTATTATGATTATCTTACGTTACTTGAGATTATCGGTTTAATAAACTTTTATTTTGTAGTTTATTCACAATTCTTAAAATGAATGATCTTAAATGATAGGAAAACCTCAGCCATCAATAACTTGGTTGACTTCGGATGAAAGGCTACTCGACGATAGCTATTTCATTACAGCTTATGGAACTTCGCGAAACGAATATCATCTATACTCGTTAAATCGAAGCAGTTTAATGGTTGAGTTGATTTGTCGAGCTTCGAATACGAATATTAGTATTCCATCGGAAGCAAGTGTTTTTATCGATTTAAATTGTAAGTTTAAAACGAGATTTTCTCTTTCATTTGTTTTCATATTCTGTCTTTATTTGTTTTACTGATTGAATCGATTGAAACACTTTCTCGCTTTTAATTCTTTGTATATTCTCGTATCTTCTTTGTTATTTTCAATTTTTAACGCACTCATTCAGATTACATACAACGTTGATAAAATTTTTTCACAAAAAGAATTCGGCGAATGCCTCTGACACAAAGCATTTTGAAAACTTGTGACAACAAATGATAAAATAAAATCAGTCATCAGAATCCCAGTCAGTCATCTGAATCAATTTAATATTTATATTAATTAAGTCGATTTCGTTTTTTAAAAATATTTTATAATGATAATTGAGTAAAACAAATGTTTTACACCATTAAAACATGACTTTCACCGCTTCATTTAAAAAGCTTTTTGGTTTAAACACTCACATGAGCAAGTACAATCGAATTAGCTTAATTTAGCATAAATGCAACCATCTACCATGTCGACTCATTAATTTTTTAATGAAAATAGTCACAATTCACAGAGGACGAAAGAAAAATGTTTGTTTTAAATGGCTTATTAAGATTGTTTCAAACGAAGTGAGTGAAAATTTTGATTTACGTTTGCAAATTAAAGCGTTTCATGGCAAACTTTTTTCTTCGATTAATTTTAAACACAAAATTTTTAAATAATTCATTTAACGAGCACAAATTTAGCGTTGGACACAAAAAAAACGAAAAAAAAAATTTCGCGCCGCAATCGAGTTACAAGACCAACAGCAACTTAAGTAACTGACATTATTGCAACACACTGAATTTCACAAATTAACTTTCTGCGTTCAATGTGCGAAGAGCGAAAGTCAGAAGCGAAAGCGAAAGCAATGAACAGTTTTTATTAACATGAAATGCTGGAATTCTGTCAGAGAATAATGTCGCAGCTAGAAACCATAATCTAGCTGACAAAGTGGTGAACATTTGTTTCTGACATTTTTGTTTTTTTTTGGCACATTTTAATAGTGCGACCATTGGAAGTGAAAATTGTCAAACCTCGTAAACCAATATCATCGGGAAGCCAGGCCAGTTTCGAGTGTCAATCGTTTGGCTCGCGTCCTCGACCGCTGATCAATTGGTGGATCGGCTCGATACATATGAGCGATGCACAAGAGTCGATATCGAATGACGGTAATCTCACCTCGAGCACTTTATCATTCACTCCGAGCCGAGAAGATAATGGAAAATACATCTTGTGTAGAGTTGAGAATCCGGCGATTGAAAACAGCGCAATCGAAGATGTGATTCAATTGAATGTTCATTGTAAGTGTGCTGTCATCGTACTTGCCTTGACAGATTTCCATTTTGCGCTTAAATTGAATATAAATTGATAAAAATGAAGCGATTGAAAAATTTCGCGTCATTTTTGCGATCGATTAAGTTTAGAAATGATAAAAAACAGAATTCAGACGCGTTTGAGATTAAGTTGCTATTGATATAAGCGAAGAAAAGCGAAAATTGGTGTTACTCTATAAATGAAACGAAAATCTTGCTCAAATCTTTACTCTTGAAATCGCTCTTGATTTCAACGCCTAGAGACTATTTAGAAGCAGTGGCTTCATCGAAATAAGATAAATTTGTTTTTGTAGCAATGAATTTTAAATATTGAGCGATCTAGTATTAACTTACTTGTAAATTACATAAGAATGTTACTCTTTTCTTTCGCTTTTTAGCTAACTTTATTTTCTCGCTTGTCACTCACTCACTGTTCACGTTCGTAGATTTGCCTCAAATCACACTCGCCTTAGGACCAAATATCAACAATGATTCTGTGAAAGAAGGCTCAGACGTGTATCTCGAGTGTCATATTGCTGCGAATCCATCGGTTTTTGAAGTATCGTGGCTTTTGGAAGGCGCTCAACTGTTAAACGATGTAACAAAAGGTATTATCATTGCGAATCAATCGCTGGTTTTGCAAAAAGTGAAGCGTCGTTTGCGAGGAAAGTATGAATGCACTGCGATGAATGAAGAAGGAAGAGGCATCAGTAACCCATTGTTTCTACGCGTTCAATGTGAGTTTTTAATCATTCGTTCATCTCCATCTTTTTTTCACTATCCGCTGCTTTCCTTTTTCACTTTTTCTCATCTTCGTTTATTTTTCTTGTGTTAAAATACAAATTTATAGGGTGGGGAAAAAAGATGCGAAACATTTTTGATTTGAAATATTTTTAAAATGAAAGTTTTGTTTTTTATCATTTTGTGAAATGGTTGAAATGATTAACATTTATTCATAACTAACATTTCGCAATATAATTTGCTCATATTAAGCATTGTTCTACTCTTTGTTACCTTTTTTCGATAAATTTCTGTGTTTCTAACTTGAACACTTCACTAATTTTAAATCAACGCTCCTTTCTTGCTTCTATAGTTTCACCATTCTGTAAATCACATCAAAAGCTACCTTTAGCAGTCGCTAGAAATGAATTGACGCACATATCCTGCGGTGTGGACGCTGATCCAACCAATGTTTCATTCAAATGGTTTCTCAATAACTCGAGCGAAACGATCGAAATACGATCGTTTGTGGTCAACGGAACAAAAAGTGTGGTCAGTTACATGCCTCGCACTCGTTTCGGATACGGTTGGCTATTTTGTTGGGCCGAGAATGAAATCGGAAAACAAATTGATCCTTGCGTTTATCACATTGTTCCGGCAGGTGAAGAAAAGTTTTCCATTTCATTCTTTTGAAATAATTTTGTTTTTTGTTAAAGTTAAGATGAATCTTCTTCGAATTTATTTTCAATATTTTAAAACGTGAAAAAGCATGACATAAAAAGTTTTTGAATTCAAATGTTAAGCAAAAGTGCAGTTATCTAATTAATTTTAATGGATCTCAAAGTAGAAAGTGCCTTTTAAATCCTAAAAATAAGAAAAGCAGTGGAGAAGAAAGGAGAAAGCAGTGCATTAAAAAATTAGCAAAATACTTAAAAGGCTTTTAATGTTAATTCACAGCTAAAATTTATTTGAAAAATTTTGCTTTTATGAATTTTTTCACTGAGAAGGTTGACAAAAAATTAAAATCTTTGAGTACAAAATTAGTTTTATTTTACTACAAATGAATTTAATCAAATATATTTTAACACTCAATTCAATAATTATTTTAAACATTTTTCTCTTAGGTCCTCCTCAACCAGTGAAAAGTTGTTTCATAAGCAATCATTCCATGACATCGATGGTTTTGGAGTGCACGCAAGGTGACAGCGGAGGATTGCGGCAATTATTTTTCGTCGAAGTGTATACTAAACAAACTGATCATCTTTTGTTCAATTTAACTGAAATCGAAAAGCCAATTTTCTCCATTACTAATCTACCGATAGGTTCAACATTTAATCTACGCGTTTATTCTGCAAATAGCAAAGGCAGAAGCAGCGCATACTTCTTATCCGGTGCCACTTTGGGTCCACCTGAACGACAGACTAGTCAAAGTAAGTCTTCTAAAAGTTTTCATGATTTTAACTAAAATTCATTGAGGTATTTAAAAAATAAAATAAAATAATTTTGAAATTTAACACATAATTACCATTGATATATTAATTTAAACTTTAAATTGTTTAACAGCAATTAAGCAGATTTGTTTGCCTCTCTTACAGCAAATATTGACGAGGTTTATTTTTCTCAAGATATGATACTTGGCCTCATTGTGATTTGTGCCTTAATCGCTACATTGTGTATAGTCGTTTTAGTTATATTCAAATTGTTCGGCGACAGGAACACTTCTATTAAAGGTGCATTTGCTTTTAATTTTTTTCTAACGAATACTAATTCTCGCCTAATTCGAAACTTCATTTTCTCTCTGTTTTCAACTTTCACACTCATCACTTTTTTCTTTCAACCTTCTCTTTACTTTAAACAAACAGCAATCAATGATCGTTAAATTAACATTTAAATTAATCTGCTTTTCTTTTGTTTAAAGGTGATGAAAGCAACATTGACAGGTGTGTATATTTTACATCTTTTAACGCAGTTGAGAAATAATTTTTCATATGTTGTATTTTCTTTTTCGTTGTAAATTTTTTTTGCCAAATGTTTTTCAATAGTTCATAAAAACTTTTTTGTAATATTTCAGGTTGCGAGCTAAAAGTGATTGTTTAGAGGTTGACCAAAACGTGAAAGCAGAGAAAAATCAAGTCATCTGCACATCAAACTCAGAGGGTGGGTGTTTAATGCCTCCTTTTTAATTAATACGAATGCTCACAAATGAGATGAAACACAATTTTCTTATACTTGTAAAATTTGCTATGTGCTACTTATGGTTTAATAGTTGTCATTGCTTTTCGCTGCTGCTACTAAATTCATTCTCGATTTGTTTGGCTTGTTTAATTAACAAACAAGTGTGGCTCAAATGACAAGCCGTGAGCGCAAGTGAAACACTCAATTCACTTGAAAAAGAAAGTTTATTTTAAGTTAGTTTTAAAAGTGGTGTTAGCATTGACTATAGAAAAGTTCAATGCAAACTGCTCACTGTCTACTGGTTAATGCTATTGTACAGTCACCGCCAGAATATGTTGTATCTAATCTTTTATACTGATATTATAAAGCACTAAATTTTCACTCGGATTTAAAGTTTATCAAAATTTGACATTGTTAGTAATTCGATTTATTCAAAATCAC
>NCKU01003034.1:0-16512 GCA_003675995.1 Dinothrombium tinctorium | reverse complement strand
CCGAAAATCGATTGAATCATTGTTATAATTACACGCTTTCAATCGCCGATCTTTTATGTATCACATTCTCAATCAAGAATGAATTTAAGACCGCGTCAAACAATGGAACAAATGATATTGTTTCTGAGTTGTATAAAATACGATTACCACTGGTTTACAAACGAGTTATATTTCATTCGAAAACAATTGCACCCAATTTCTGGCTTCAACGGTCGCGCTTTTATTATATTGAATGAGGTTCTGAGAATTTTGATTGAATATTCGGCGACAAAAATAAATCTCCTACCCCATCCATTCCGAACAGATTGCTTTCGATACAATCAAAGAGGATTTAGAAATCGACAACATTGCATTGATGATTGTCTCATTAAAAAAACAATCAGTGAGTGCAACAGGATCCCAACACTTGTGTTTTTAGACTCTGCTGTTGGCAAAGGATATAAAAGATTTCCTTGGGATTGTATGCGCGAGAAAAGTATTCGGAGGCAATGCTATACGCAATGCAAAAGACCGGACTGTCAATCTCTTGAGTTCGAGGCAGGAAGTGTACAAATACGTGATTCTGCTTTCAATGACTATTTTCAAATAATTGTCTATAAACAAAAATTCCTACTCTTAACTGAGTACACATTTGAAGGATACTTTCATCTAATCGATTTATTGATATACGTGGGCAATACGATTGAACTTTATTTAGGTTTCAGTGTTTAGTCATTTTTGAATTCATTTGAAGAGAAAAGAAGGAGCAGAATTACAATCAGCGACACATTGGCAGAGAAGATTAAAACCGAAATTTCAGATAGTCTAAAACAGACAAATTCAAAAAGTACTACAGTTCAAACTATTCAAAGTACTACAGTTGAGGAAATAATTTTTGAAGAAAGTAAAAAGATGTAGACAAAATGTGTTACGCATGTAAGCAATACTTCACTGCGAAATGAAACTTTTTTCTTTCAACAACTTTTCAAAAATTGAACTTTTTCAAATGATAAAAAAAGATTAAAAACTGTAAACTTATTGTGAAACATTACACATTTTATGTATATTCACTTAAAAATGTTTACTTATTAAAAAATTCAAGTAACTCTCTCACTATTATTTGTATAACTATGTTTAGCTAAAAAACAAAATAAAATTAAAATAAAAAACTCCAATTATTGACTAACATGCGTAGCAAAATAATATTTATTGTATCAAGGTGTTGAATGTAATTATTCAGCGTTTACAGACGCTAAAAGGAAGTCAAACGCTAAATTTCATTCACTTTCCATTTGAATAACATTTGATGCGTAAACGACTGCTGTTTAATTTACCGAAAGTGGCGTATTTTTCATTTGATTTTGGCGTAAAATTCAGATCGCTTTCCCTTAAAAAGAATTTCCCATTTTCACAATTAAAAACATTAATATTCCTGTTTTTGTAAACAATTGCATCAAAATTTCTGTTTAAAATGGATATTAAAGCGATGAACGCTTGGGTTCGAAAGAAGAAGTCGCAGCAAATTTCTAAATCAAACACTTGTGAGAACTGTGAGACCAGTCGAACTCTAATCGATCGATTGAAAAGAGAAAATGAAGATTTTAGACGCGAAAATGTTTGTCTGAAATCGAGATTGATATCAATCGAATGTGAAAAGCATCTTTTTGTTGAAAACCGCGAAGAAAACTCAATCGTTGTAATTTGTGATCAATTTTCTCAAGCATATTTAAGGTGATTTAGTGTTTAAGCTACATGTCTTCTAAATGCTTGCTTTCAGGCATCAAATGAAAGCTATGCTCAGTGGAATCGACAACATATTATGGTTTGCACCCAAAGAGTATGGAAAAATGGCCGAAAAAGTTAAAAAATTTGTAAACAGTAAATATTTTCGCGAAATTTGTAACGCTTCACAATTTCACTCGAAACCATCACAAATTGAATTTTTTCGGTTTGAGCTTTATTTTTGTTAATTTTTTTTTAATCTTTCAGTCTTTTAGAGAACAAATGTTAGCTTTCGATTATATTGATGATATTCTTTGGTTTAATCCAACAGTTTATGCACAGATAGCAGAAGAATGCTGGTCGCTGGCTGAGATGAGAAATGCGATTATATCAACACCAAATTCAAAATTTGCAAAACCAGAAGAATCAGAAGGATGTGAAATGTTTCTTAAATTGACTTTCGATATTTTATCATCAATTTTCTTGCTGTTGGACAATGATGATTTGCTAAGTCTGCGCATGGTTTCGAAACGTTTCAAAGAAATTAGCGATTTTGAATTGCAGAGGAGACAAAAAGAATTGCGTCTGTATCACACAAGAAGTTATCTCAAGCTAAACTTTTTTTCTGAATTTTACTTTCACATCCGCTCTTTGTATATAAAGAACATAAGAATTGCGTTTTATCCATTCCTGTTGATTTTAAAAAACAAATTAAATTTGAATTACTTCGGGATTGAAGATCAGCAGGATGTCAATGATCATAATATTCAGTTTATAGCTGAATGTTTTCCAAATCTAACCTCATTGACAATGGTGTCTATTGATGCAAAGGAAGGAATTTTTCTACTGATCAAAAATTTAGAAAAATTAACACATCTTAAATTTATCCGAATGTGGAAATTTTTCTCAAGATGCTCTTTCTTTATGTTTCAAACTCTTGAGAGTTTGCAAATCACAGGCTGTAACTTGAAGCGCAAATATCTGGCCGCTCTTTTGGAAAATGAACAATTTTTACAATTGAATAAATTAGCTATCGAAGTTTTCAAAAAAGACGCTCAATTTATGTGGCAAAAAATTGGTGAAAAGATGTTAAACTTAACTGAACTTAAGTTTTACACTGAAGGCACTATCACCAATATCGCTTTTATTAGATGCGCATTTTTGCGAAGTCTAACAATTCGCGTTCATTCATTTGCCGCATTCAGCTCATTTTCTACCTTAAAATCGGTAGAAGAACTAAATCTGCACATTTTTCAAGACGAGGATCAACTTATTGCGAAAATAGTGTCGTGCTTTCCAAGCTTAAAAATTTTCAAAATATTTATCAATAAAGCGAATCAAAATTATTCACAAACTCTTCAAATCGTCTCAAGTTTGAGTTTACAATCAATGCTTATTATTCGATCATTTCACGACAACTCAAAGTTTGGTAAAGCAAAAGAAATGGATTTTCTTGAAGTGTCGAAAACTTGTGTCGAATTTACATTGCATCTATACGAAATAAATTTAACCGAATTCAAAGAGTTTATCAATAAGTTCAGATCAATCGCTAAGCAAAGAAATCAATGTAAAATGAGTATCTTATTGCATTGCAGTGAATGGGACGAATCGAGTGTTAACAGCGAAGAAGCTGAAAGAATGGAAGCATGCAATTGTCCAAAAAATATGAATCTGATTTTCGAAGAGGCAAGAAGTTGTAAATTGAATGACTTAACATAAAGGAATAGAGTAAATCAAAGAAGTTAAATAATTCATGAATTTAAACAAACTTTTTTGTTATTTATGTGACAATGAAAATTGAAATCTCATCTTGTACCTGTAACTAAAATTAGTTTCAAAGTGTAAAATCACAATGATAAATGTTGATTTTTGTCACTCGAATTGTTAATAAAATGTGAGCTCAATTCGCAATCAAACTGCGATTCAAAATTTAAACGATGAAAAGTTAAGAAACAATTTGAAGACAGCGGCAAAAATGAAGCGAAGGTTTCGCGCGTTTTCAATTTGTTTTCGAAAGTCACGTGGCTTTGCGCTTTTTTTCGCGTTTCGCTTTTCGATATAAAAACGAAAACAGAAAAGAATCATGTTTTCAAATATTTTGCGAAATACGCGTTCCCTTTTCAGCGTTCGCCCTTCGATTGAACTTCCCACGAACAGCGTGCGTCCGTTGGCGACTCGAGCGAAGAAAGCGGCCAAAAATGAGACCAGTGGCACCAAAAAACGCGAAACGACCGAGAGTTCGCCGTCCGTTGCCTCCATTATATCGTTGTACGATTTGCCTTTGAAGCCGAAACGACCGATGAGTGCTTACAATGTTTTCTGCAAAGAAATATTCAACGGTCGCCGTGCAAACAATGAGATCACCGATTTGAGTTCGACAATGAAAGAGGCAAGCGAACGATGGAAAACTCTGAGTGCAGCTGAAAAAGCAAAATATGAGCGACAGGTCGAAAACGATCGCAAACGCTATGAGAAAGAATTGCAAGAGTATAAAAAGGTGATGGATCAGAAGATTACAGTCAAAGATTTCGTTCAAACTTTGAATGATTATTTGAAAGAAGCGGAAGTTGAGCGTAATTCGCTAAAGAAAATGTCAGCGTTTCATCTGTTCTTGAGAGAAGAAGTCAAAGACAAAGGTATCAAATTGGCAGAAGCGGCAAGACACTGGAATTCGCTCGACGAGAGAACGAAGAGTGAGTATAAAGAGAGGGCTGAAAAAATGAATGAAGAGTACAAGAGAAAAGTTCAAAATTGGAATGAAAAATTTAAATTACTTTCGAAATAAAACACGACATCGAAGTATTGATATCATGAAAACAATGATAATTAGCCTTTTAGCTCTTCTCTTAAGTAATGGTGACTTTTCTATTAAATTGCCTTTTCCTTTTGAAACCTGCATTTCACAAATTAACAACTCATTTATTTTATTTTTCATTTTCACAAAATTGATAGTTAATTGCAATGAGCTAAATTGAAAGAAACACTATTATTTATAGTTTACATATTCAAAAACATATTTAAATTACTTTAAATATTTTTCACTATTTGTCAACAAAACGAACACAGTGGACGCTGTTAAACCGATGATACCGCCGATAACACCGCGACGAAGTCTTAATTGCCACGAAGGAACACTTTTCAAAATAGTGGCCGTTTCGGCAGATTTCAGTTTCGGTGTTCCCAAACCGCGATAAAGCAAACCAGTCGCAGTTGCTGCGGTGATCGTGTTCAGGTCGTCGTTTGAGTCATTTATAAAACCTAAACCAACACCAATACCGGAATAAAGTAAAGCGACGATACCGAATGCGTTCGCCGTATTTGCGCCTGTTTTGGTTATGTAATTGAGAATTTGCGATCTTCGCACAGACCAAGAAAGCGGTTCAACGGTGCTTTGCTGCATTAATGACGGCAATGTATTCTTGTAACCGTTGATTCCGCCGCGAATACCGCCCAAAGCGGCACCGGTCATTACCGAAGCGCCGATTTGACTGAATGCGAGTTCAAAGCGTCCTCTTGAATGACGATTCGGTCCTCCGTCGGGAAAGATGTATTCGGATGCATTGTAATTGGGAGTAATCAAATTTGGGTCGAAGTTTAAATAAGGCGACGAAATGCCCGATACCGCACCGAACGAATACATCGGCGGCGGAGGTGGCATGGAGCCAATGTCCGAGCGTTGATCCATGCGAAGTTCACTCGGGTCTCGCTTTCGTTTTCAGTCGAAAAATGGACAGTGAAACAAACGATAAAGTAGAAAAATGGAAATCGAAGCGTCGTTCGAAGCGACGAAAACGCACGTTGAACGCTCGACCTTGGCTTAGGTGAGGGGGCGATTGCTCATTGCGTCGTGTTTACGCAATATTTTCTGAAAGTTGATCATTCACACGAAGCGAATGAATCGAAGCGAAACGTGGCGAAAATCGGGTCCCGATTTACATGCAAGTCACCTTCGCGAAAGTGCAATTAAAAAGAACCCGTTTTCATTTTGATTTTTCGCCACTTTTTTGGAGGGCAAAAGTGGGCGCAACGATTACGCAAAATAAAAAGCAACTAAACATTAGCTGTGTGTGTGCTTAAAAAGTTAGCGAACGAAACGTTTTTTTCACACCTAATACATAAGGCTGCAAAAAAATGCACTTTTTTGAATTTATAATTTAATAGCGAAAAGCGAAGCTCGGCTCGAGCAAGTTTCACGGGAAGTAAACTTTTAACTATGTTGACAAAAATTAACGTGTTGCCCGAATCAATTGCATGCATAAACTACTGCATTTATGGGTACCGAATTGAGTTTAATTTTTTGCTCGATTTTTCTTCTCCTCAAACAAATATCGCCTTAATCTTCGCTGCGTTTTAATCGCGGGTTTACTGTTTGCGAAAAATATATGCTTTGAATGATTGCACGACACGTTTCGTGAGTGAATATTGAGAAACGACTTGTTTTCGGAGAAAAATGGGCATTTGGCTCAAAGCAAATATAGTGTAAACAAACGGCGAGAAATTTTCAAAGGAGTATTGCATTGCTACACAAGACCGTTGCGAACACAGAACGCGCATCGATTTACGAAACATTGACCTGTGTTGTGTGTCGCGAGTCTTCCTTCATGCCTATTTCTTTTTGCGTTGTGCTTAACGATAGCATCTCTCGCTCTCTCTTGTCTCCTCTCGGGGTTCGCAGTTTCGCAGTGAACGCGAACATTGCAATTCTCGGAACGTGTCTATTATAACGCAATGTTGCAGTTCACAGCCCTGTGCACTGATCGAGGGGTGTGCCGTGTCTGCGTTTGTGTTCTGCGCGCTGTGCGAACGAAGCAAACGCAGTGCACAGCGAACGTGAGACACGCGAAACGCATGCCTCGTGCGCAAAGCGCAAATTCAATGTCTGAAATCACGAGTTTCAAATGCGTCGAATGCAGCGAAAATAACTCGCATTGTTTACGAACGCAATGCAGTTACGTACTGCACTTCGAGTTGCATTGCGCAATGGACGCACGCGAACGGCGCGTGGCACGGTCGAGTTGAGCGAGTATTGCGTGGCGGCGAGTGTTGATCGCGCTGTTCGTCAAACATTGCGCGAAACGTTTCTCGATTGCGAAGCGAAGCGCGTTCGAAACCTGTCGCCGATTACCGGTTTGAAGCGTAACGGTAATTAAATGGCAGCGAAACCGTTATCAGAGCGGCGCGCGTACGGCGTCAAGTGAGGCGAGCGGCGCGCGCACAGTGAGCACAGCTGTTCGCCGAATGCTCGCTTTCGCCGTTCGGAGCGTTGTTTGCAATTAACAGCTGGTGTTTGAAACGGGGGCGTGGCGCGCGACGTTTCTCGCGCGGCGATTGGCCGAAAGCCTGTTAAAGTGGGGACACCTTAACGACGAGTGTTTCAATTGAACAGCAGTTTTGAAGACGACATTTGAGTGAAACGCTTTGTTGTTTGCAATCGAATGCATCGAAATTAAAACCTCTTTTCTCCTCTTTTCGCCTCCAAATTAACACTTCTTTTGTTCCCTTCGATTCGTCGCGAATTCGACGCTTCGTTCTCGCATTCGGTCCGATCGCCATTCGTTCTCCGCATTCTTCGCGATTCTCGAACGGATAACTGTTTTGATTAGCGATCGATAAGCATTCGTCGCGTGATCAGCGTTCGTTTCTTTTAATTTCGTTTCGTTTCGTCTTTTGGCGAAGCAAAAGTTAAGTAAAGCAGACGAATTCGTTCGCAAAAAGACGGACATTTGTTCGCCTCGTTTCCGTGCGAAAAGTGAGTGCCTCGAATGTAATCACTGCACTGATAATGGAGTGAAATCCGCGAGACGAGAGCGCGTTCGAAGCGAGTGCGAGACGAGTGAGCATTTGTTTGCAGCGTTGTTGAAAAAGCGAAGAAAAGAAAAACGAGTAATGAGTGTAAAAGCGAACGACGAGTAGAAATAACAGAATACGATTCGACGACCGATTTGTTGTTCTGTTGTGTATCGCTGTGTTTTGCGTGTTTTGTGTGCAGTGTTCGCTGTTAAGCAATTCTAAAAATTTCGAATCATCTCTTTCTGTTCGCAGTGAGTCCGTGAGTGGAGGAAAGCAGAGCGAGCGACGGTAGAAGTGTGCGAACATTGAATCGCAGAGACAAAACTGAAACGAGTGCGAAAAGGAAAGAAGCGAAAAGTTGGGCACTGACAAAATAAGAATAAGTAAACGCGTTGTTTTCTCGCAAAATCTATACAACTCACTGTTGGTTCGCTCGTTGTGTGTGCGTTCATTTCAAGGAATAAATACGCAAATTCAAGGTCTCGTCGCAACCCTTTCTTTAAAGGGTCAGATTTGAGAGGCAAACAATAACGAACAGCTGTATCACACTTTACACAACAGCCTTTCTTCTCGACTCGAGCGTTCGCGACAAAGCCAAGTGCTGAACAACTCTTCTCCTGCTTGTGCTTTCCTTTTTAATTTACGTTTCTTTATTTATTTTTAAACACTATTTACTCGCAATCAATTCGAGAAACGAAATTTGCGCTGACGTCAGAAGACACAAGTATCGATTCAATTTTCGCTGACTGCAGACATATTCGTTTTGCACATTCAATCAATTGGTGATTTGTACGTATCGAGCGCGAGGGAAGCGAACAACAAGCAACAATAAGACGCGAAAATGTCCTCTCCAAGTCCGGGCAAGCGACGAATGGACACCGATGTTCTCAAGCTGTGAGTACCGCGGTCATTTCATTTTCTTACTTTCTTCTCTTTTCTTTCGCCTCGAAAAGCATCGAAAGCAAACACGAGGTGACGATTTTGGGTGGCCTCAGCGAGTTCAGCGTTAAATTTTACGGTCCTAAAGGCAGTACGTTTTCTTCTCTTGTTTTGCTTCTGTTTTTGCAACCGTTTCATTCACAGCGTCTTATGAGGGCGGCATTTGGAAAGTGAAAGTGGATTTACCTGAAAAGTACCCATTTAAGTCACCGTCCATTGGATTCATGAATAAAATATACCATCCAAACATCGACGAGGTTTCGGGTACAGTGTGTCTGGACGTGATCAACCAGGCGTGGACAGCGTTATACGACCTGTCAAACATTTTCGAATCGTTTTTACCGCAATTGCTTACTTATCCAAACCCGATCGATCCGTTAAACGGCGACGCGGCGGCCATGTATTTGCACAAACCCGATGAGTACAAGAGGAAGGTGCAAGGTTAGTGCCCTTGTTTCCTTGTCTTTCGCTCATTCTTCTCATTTCCACTGCTGACGCCGTCGCTCTTAGAATATGTGAAAAAATATGCAACGGAAGAAGCGCTGAAAGAGCAAGCCGAAAACGGTGGACAATCTGAATCAGAAGAGTCATCGATGAGCGAATTCTCAGAAGACGAGACGAAAGATATGGAGCTTTAACATTGGCTTTAATCCTCTTTTTTGAAACATAGGCATCTTCATTAAAAGAAAACCAAAACGCAAACAAAACAATACATTTGATTGATTGCTTGTATTTGAGACATCTTGTGGAGTGGGAGTAATTACCAATCGATAATCATGAATATGATGAGTGTTAAGCTAGTTCTTAATTAGTAAAGAAACAAACAAAAACTATTTGATCTTTTTCTCTCATTATGTCTAGTATTCATTCGACAAATATCATCATAAATATTGAAAAATCAAACAACACTTAATTGTCCTATTTTTGTTTTCTCTGTCTTTAATAATTACAAAGATTATAATTAAATATTAATCGAACGGAAGAAAAGCAAAAGCGAAGACGAAAAATAACTTGTTATTTAACTTAATTTTTGTTTCGTTTTTTTCTCTCGTTTTTCTTTTCTTTCTTTCATCAAAAAAGCTAATATTAGTGTATACAACAGGCAACAAACAATGCAGACAACAAAAACAACAACCCAACTCCCGTCAAGTACTCGATTTCGACTTCTGTTGAGATGATCACAAACAATATTTTATCTATGTTTGAATAAAAACAAAGTTAATTTTGTTTAAAATGCATGATGAGATCTAACTTTCACCGTTCATCCGTTACATAAAAACCAGTGTTCATCCTGTTTCTCTTTATTCACCATTCATTTCAGCCATAAGGGTCAGAGGGAAAGTGGCTTCGCTTCTTTCTCTTTCTCTTCACTCTCTTCGCCTCTCGACTCCACCTTTACGCATTTTATGCTGCTCGCGTTCCGCGCACCGTGCGAATATTACGCGAACACACTCGCGATCAATGAGTAGATAGATATTAGAGAAAAGGAAGCGATGTCAATGCAAAATGATAGAAAGCTTTTGCGAGAGTATAGGCATAGCGATGCGTAGAGTACTACTATGAGAAGTGTTTCGTGCAAAGAAATTGCGAAGAAATCGGAATCAAAGACATGAATTCGGTACGATTTCACTGGTTTTTATGTCAAATAATAATTTTGAATCAAATTACCCTAGAATATCTTCTTGACAAGCGCCTGTTGCGTTCATTTGTAAATTGAACACACGTGAGATATTAGCGCTTAAATTTTGTTTTGAATATTTTTCTGATATGAAAACAATCAAAAATGAAAGCAAAGAGGAAATAAGTTTCGTTTGTTTGTTTCATAAAATTAAATTCAGCGTTTACAATAGGTTTTTTCCAGGGTAAAAAGGATACAAATAAACGTTTATCAAAGAACCCATAATGATTAGAAGTTGTAAATTATTTACTTAATTACTTAAGTTGGAAAATAAATTTCCTACTTTTTCAATCGCAATCAAGCGTTGCTAAACAATTTCAATCGTAGTATACAAGATCCAAAGTTTTGATTATAAAGCAAAAAACTTCGGTTAACTCCTCGATCTGTCAAAGTGCATAAGTTTGAAATAATGATCACAGCAAAAAATACTCACCAATTTACTTGTCGGCTTCCCCCCGCCGTGTCCTGCATTCACATCAACACGTATCATAATTGGCACATGTTTCAATCGTTTGCCGAGCACATGTTGCAGTTGAGCGATGTATTTGAGAGAATGCAGTGGCACAACACGATCGTCGTGATCAGCTGAAAAAGCATATCAGTAAAATTTGCAACAAACAACTTTGAACATACCAGTAAGCAAAAGTGTAGCTGGGTAGTTATCAACATTTGTTGGTACATTGTGCAACGGGGAAAATTTAAGCACATTTTTAAAATGATTCTCTTCGTCAGGATTTCCGTAATCAGAAACCCATGAATGACCAATAGTAAACTTGTGAAATCGCAGCATATCCATGACACTATTAACACAATATTTAGCATACAACTTATAAGATAAACTTCCAAATGAATTGCTCAACTCACCCTACATGTGCAATGGCACAGCCGAAAAGATCTGGTCTTTGATTGCTGCATGCGGCGACAAGAAGACCTCCATTTGAGCCACCCTTAATTGCTAATCTACAAAAAAACTTGTGAGTTAAAAATGACTTAAACAATCCTTACTTTTTTGTACAAGTATATTTGTTGTTAATCAAGTACTCGGCTGCGGCAATGAAGTCATCAAAACAATTTTGTTTGTTAAAAAGTCTGCCGCCATCGTGCCATTTTTCACCGTATTCCCTATTCAAGCAACAAAAAAAACATGCTTCGAATGATTTGAATTTATAAAACAATACTCACCCGCCTCCGCGAATATTAGCGACCGCAAACATTCCTTTTAAATGCTTCATGAGAAGAATTCGACTTAATCCAAACATTGGCGAATATGAAAAGTTAAAACCACCGTAACCATGAAGTAGACAAGGATTGCTTCCATCAAGCAGTAAATTCTAAAAGTCTTTACATAATAAAAAAGAATTAATAATTATTTTACCTTTGGTCGTACGATGAACATTGGTACTTTAGTTTTATCTTTGCTTTCGTAAAAGACTTGTTCGGTAATAAATTCGGATTGATCGAAATCTTTAACTGTGATTTCTCTAAAAATCTGATTAAAAAAAAGAGAGAGAGAAAGAGTATAAATTAAAATGTTATTAGCATAAAAAATACATTATAATGTGTGGCAAAGGATGACGAAATTCTTCAATCAGAGGTTAAAAACTGATGACTTGCGTACCCTAAAAATTGATCTCGACCATGATGGAAAAAAATACCTTAGAAAAGTTAGTAAAATTCTTATTTGGTTTGAGGAAGTAATCTTTTTATTTGTTCAAAAATTTGACGGAAATTTCACTTTCCTTAAAATTTTATTTCAAAATTTTGATAAAAGTGAGTTCAGATGACTTTTTAGGGTTATGCATCAAATTCTATCTCAAAGAATTGTTCTTTTTCCCAAATTTTTGTTTGGAACTAGCTTAGGTTATCAAAAGACATCAATGTAATTCGAATGACAATATGTTTCCTCATTTGAAAGGTTTTAGATTTTTAATCTCACAAGAGAAGATATCAGGTGCCCATTCATTCTTCTTCTCATAAAATGTGTATCATTTAAAGGCTCATGTTGAGAATAATGTGAATAAATACACGCGTGCCAGCAATGCGAATGAAGAAAGTTATAGAGTGTGAAAGTTAAAAATAAAAAATTAAGTTAATTGCTTTTTGTGTTTTAAAGTCAATGAATTGCTGAAAAACTTTCGCCGAAACAAAAAACATCGAAATTTTGTCGATACGTGTTTTTGTTTTTTTCTTTTTCTTCTTCTTAAATCGCTTACTACTTGAGAGATTGCACAAAGAATTCAAATTATTGCTGCATTCATAAATATATGTAAGTATTGATAAAAAAAAGTAGCAAACGTTAATAATAAAAATAAAATGGCCTAACTTGTCTTTTTTTAAATAGTAACATACAATACAAAATCAACACAAATACGAATACAAACACAAAATCCATCTTCATTCTTTTTTAACTTTAAATTTCTCTAACTTTTTTCAATAGCGTTTTTTAGCATATGCTTTTGAACATATTGACTACTTTGAGTTTTTAAACGATACACATCTTGATCTAAAAACGAATGGACATTAATTATTTGGTTTTGACGCTAACTCTCTCTTAATCGATTGACAACGATTTTTGTATTTTGATAGGCTTTTTTTCAATTTTTTATTTGGTATAAATGCCGCCAAAAACGGATCGTAATATGTTTTCTTATAAGATCTGATTTTCATTGCAATAGAAAATAAGACTAAACATAAAAAAAAACACGAAATCAAAGTCTTGAGACTCGAATGGCTACAAGCATAATTAAATAGCGATGTAACGATGTAAGGGTCATATATTAATTTACAAAAAATAAATAAATCTCATTTACATTAATAGAGTTGAAATTCAATCTAATACAGTGTAAAGAAAAAATTGTATATTGTAGATCAACAACTGCAATAAAAACAGCAGTAGATGTTGTTATTTTGAGATTGTTGCTGCTGCTAATGTTATCGCTTATGTTCGCCTTTATTCGCTTTTTGTGTTGCTCCTCTTTCGCTCAAGTTAAATCGCGCCTTTGTTTACATTTTATGACATGTGTTGCGGTTTAAATAGAAAATTACAATTTACAGTGTCCACTTTTTTGCCCTTCTCTGTACAACAAAAATATAACAAAGCGAATGTAGTTTCAATTTTTAGGGTAACTGCTACTTCGCCTTGCGATCTTGTAATTTATTTTGTTAATAGAAATTTTTGCTGGCTACTAATTTTCTATGCGAGCTTCCCTTTACAACCTAATTTCCAAAATATCGCCCTCAAAAATTCCCCAACATCTACTATTTTCACAAGCCAATGATCTGAAAATATCTCGCCGGTATTGCAATTGTTTAGATTTACTAAGAAATGGTGGTGTACCCAAAAATATGTTTTTATATTTTTAGATAAACTCTTTCCTGATAAATTTACACAAATTAGCTTAAGGAAGCGTTGCAATAGGAAGGCGATACATTGTCATTATCACGTAAATTTTCATCAGATTTGCAAGAATATCCGAATATTAGTTGGCAAAAATATCGATATCTTACAACTTGAAATAAAAACAAACCTTTGGTTCCAAATTCTGAGAAAGATCGCAATGATAAATGACACCAGGAGATAGAAACGAGGTCACATAAAAGAATATCTCAGATTGTTTTCGTTTTCCGGATAAAGACTGTATAGTTCCAATAGGAATGTCTAACGGCTTAATTAAAGAACCATCTTCAAGCTTTCGCAATTCTATTACGTTAACAACATCTCGAAGATACAGTACAACAAGAATATTACCATAGACGCAAAAACAATCGTCAAGAACATCTTTCTCATGTTCAGGAATCGATTCTTTCCAATTGGCCTGAAATGAATTTATGTTAAATTAAAAATAACATTAAATCGAAATATGTACTTGGGAAGGATTTTTAATGTCCACTTCTATTAGTTTGTAATTAGGTGAATCTTTGTTTGTACGAAAGAAAGCTATGTCGCCATTGTTCGTGACTAGTTCATAGTCAGCTTCGAATTTATCAAATACAGGAATCAATTTTAGTTCACCGACAATCGGTTCTTTTTCGACATCCAAAGGGGTATAGTAAATAAGATTGTAATGACAGCTTTCGTCAACACTAACGAATAAATAGCGACCACAGTTGCTAACTTCGCCATGGCTGGGAAAAGCAATTAAGAAACATTTGTTTTGAATGCTTCCATACCTTCGCCAACGAGGTTTATCAGGGAATTGTACGACAAGAATGTCCTCACATTGTGATGTGTTGATTCGATGATAGTACATTTTTTGATATTCGTTCATTTGAGTCTCAGTACCATCGCTTTTTGTACAATGGTCAGGATAACACTGTGAAGATAAAAAATAAAAATAAAGTTAAAAAACAAATAAATAAAAATAAAAATAAAATAAAGAATGAATGTTTCAAATCTTACTGAATAAAAGAATCCTTTGTTATCGTGCGTCCAAGAAATTGAGGTATATTTACATTTCTCTAAAGTTTCTTCACAATCGATGCCGGTTTCAACATTTCTAATTTTGATTCGAACCCAATCGGAGCCTGCATCACTCAAACCATAAGCAAACCACTGTCCATCTTCAGAGAAAGCAGTGACGGTGATAGCAGTAGTGCCTTCAACGTTTATTTCGTTCGGATCCAAGAATACTCTGGGTTCGGAATCAAGTGATTCTTGAATGTAAAGTACAAATTGATTTTGCAGACCATCGTTCTTGTAAAAAAAGTACTTGTTTCCGCGTTTAAATGGACAATCGTATTTAGGATAATTCCAAAGTTCGTTCAACCTTTTTTGAAGAGACAAGCGTTTGGTTGCAGTGAAAAACAAGTATGAATACCTTTTATTTATTTTCTCTCTGTAGGGACAAGAAGTAATGAATGGCATCGACACTGCATTTTGCTGTTCGACGAAGTGTTTCGTTTCCTCGGAATCGGGATCTTCGAGCCATCGGTAAACGTCAGCAATCTGCGAGTAAAAAAAGCCGAATGCCGGAAAAAAAGCGATTGGCGAGTAGCGACGTGTCACTCGCTGCAAAGCACTCACCTCAACGCCGTGAATGATCTCTTTACAATTGTCGTCTCGTCTCGCGTTCGGGTACTCGAATTGCAAAATGTCGCCCATTTTTGCTAACTCACGTCTTGCTTTCGAACAATGATCGAAACAGTTTTTCACCGTATTCGTGTTCGCAAACAGCGATTGGTTTGAATGCGGTTTGAACAGTGATCTCTGCGAACACACACGCGAGAAGCGCACGATTTGAATTCGACTCACGCAACGCATTCGCAGCTCATTCGCCTTTTCAAAACGCCCCTTTCTCATTCGATTTCAATTCATTTCATTTCGTTTAATTTCGGTTTCGAAACTTTTCTTTCACTTTGTTTCACGCTTTAGTTTAGTTTTTCGCAATTTAGGGGAATCTCTTTTAATTACAAGTGTTTTAGCCTCGATTTACTGCTTTCGTGAAAAGCGTTTGTTCGTTGTTCACTCTCGAACCAGAAGCACTCTTTTCAACACTTGTGCAGGTTTCACACATTTACTCACTTAACAAGAATTCAAAATGTTTTGATTTTTGTTTTTTGAAATTGTTACTGCTGGCTATTTGCTTTATGAATAATGTGATTGAAATGCGAATTTATGATCAAAATAAACAGAAAACAATCGATAACAACAATTAACAAGGCAGTATTTAACTGTATTAAGGCGAGTTTAACAAACGTTAAATAAATTAACTAGACTTAGTTTAGACAAATTTTGAAGCTATCATTTTACAGGGTGTGTGAATTAAAACGCAACACATATAAACGCGAATAATTTTTTACCGGTCTAACCAAAAAAATTTGATCTTTCACACAATTGTGCAAGAACATCCGCAACACACAACGACACATGAAATAAACAAATCGGTTGATGGGTTCCAAAATTACGGCGTTTTCCGCAAACATACCATTTTCAACCGAACAAGACGTATTTTAAGTGAATAAAAAAGGCATCGAATTAAAAAGCTTTACAAAAACAATTATTAAATTAAGATAAATTAAATGAAGGAAGAACATACAGAACAAAAGTTCTGTGTCAAAAACGCTGAAAAAATTTAAAGAAACTGGCTCTGTCCGAGACTTGTCGCATAAGCGAGGTAATTCCGGATTGCCCGAAAATAAGGTCATTTAGGACCAAGAAAGCTTTATAAGATCACAGGTATAGTCATTATTGAAAAGATTTTTAGTTTAAAAATTAAGGTTCGGGACTATGCGACAAACAGCAAAAAAATCTAATCTATCTTAAAGCCATATCGGGTAAATCGCCAGATTCGTTTTATTGAGTTCAAATATGGTCAACGTGTCAATATTTGTAAATAAAACATTTCATTTTTATATAGGCAATGAAATTTTGGCATTTTTTACAAAAGAAGCACATAGTCGCCTAA
>NCKU01003033.1:0-16513 GCA_003675995.1 Dinothrombium tinctorium | reverse complement strand
AAAATGAACTCGAATCGTGTGAAGCGTTTCAAATGTTTCATTCGAGCTTTTTGCGTAATTTGTTGTTTTACTCAAATAGCGATAATATTTAGAAGTTATTTTAGGAGAAATATCAACTTCTCTTATGATTTCGAAGCGAGCGATTATGATTTCCTTCCTGCCTTCACAATCTCATTCTTCGTTTCAGATGTTATGAGAATAAATCACGATTTGCGCCGAAAAATTGAAAACGAAACGAATTCAACCGATGAGCAAGTTCTTGTTGCTTTCATCTACCAGCATCCTTCAGTGATAGCGGAAAGTAGCAAATATTGGGATTCTTTTATTCCTGAGTGTAAATTAAACTTGTTAGGTACTGAAGAGAAAAGTTGCTCAGATATTTCAAATTTCACTGTGCGTATGGACGACACAAGAATTTATTTAACATTATTCGAAAGAAGTAAGATATTGAAATCATCAGATACTTTTAAGTACAAAATATCTCATGATTATACTCTTCTTGAATTCTTTTACTCTGAAATTTCAATTGAACAATTCGCTTTGACCATTCACTCGCCGGAGTCGTATTATGATCACAAAGCCGAGTTATATAATCAATTTCTTAACGAATTCAATGAATTCAAACTTACTTTCTCAAAAATTTCGGTTAAAAATCTTCCGAGTCCTTTCCCAACTGATTGTAGACCTTATGACGAGATTGGCTATTATTCTTCGCCGCATTGCCTGCAATCGTGCCTCATCGAAATGACCAACTTGTTGTGTAACTCGTCGCCGCCATTTATTGGTTTAAAAATTCACGAATTCAAACATCTTAATCGTATCGATGCTTCAAGTTTGTGTTTCAAGTCAAATTTAATCGACAAAAAATGTTATGAAAAATGCGATAAAGTCGACTGTGAATTTGATATATACAATGTGAGAGAAATTCGGAAGAAAAAATGGAATAACAAACAATTGTCTCTGTCTTTTTACCGACCATCGAAATCTTCTGTCGTAAAAATATCGCATTTTCCTTCTTGGAATGAAATCGATTGTATTGTTTACATTGCGAGTTCAATTAGTTTTTGGTTAAATTTTTCGATTTACTCTTTTCTTTGGTTGGTGAAAAAACAATTAGAAAACTTTCAAAACGTTCGAGTTTTATGGGAACGATTGGCCTTATTAAGAAATAAAGTAGTCCAATTTAGTCAACAAGGTGAGAGTGAAATCTAATTTTTTTTCAATTCAAATATTAAATTTAGTTTTCTTTTAATTATAATTCTTGTCTATCACAAAAGTTTGAAGATTGAAAAGTTTCGTTTTTTTTTGCATGATGTCTTCAGAAGAATTATGAAAATTATAAAATTAAAAAGTTAAAAAGCATTACTAAAATTCAATTAACTCTCAACTTGTTGCAGAAGAATCTCAATCAGCTTCAAAACAAAAAATCATTCGATTCACTCTAACAGCAGCAATTATTATGACTTGTGTTTGTGGATTTTTATTTCAAAATCTAAAAATTCTTAGTTTATATACGAATTACCAAACATTCACCGAAGTGTTCGTCGAATATCCGACAAAAAACTATTTGCCTGGAGTCACATTGATAATGGATTACGACTCGCTTTTGGATAATTCAATTGCGTGTACAAAATCTTCGTTGAATTGCTCTAAAAACATAATGGAAAACTATTCGATTAGTTACAAATATATTTACGAGTTGATCAAAGACGAGATTGAAATGGATTGCACTTTTAATGAGTTTAAAATTTTCAAGCGAATTAAATGTTCCGAATTATCTCCAATCGTCGTAAGTTTTAACCGCGACATGATTATGTTTACTTTCTTTTATCGAAAAAGCAACGAAAATGAAAATTTCAGCTACGATTTTCAAATATTTAAACGTCTATTTACAATCTCTTATTCAATGAAAAATGTTTCAGACGGCCAATTTTGGTTGGTTGCCCACTCACCTCATTCAATTCCAAACATAAACCTCATGGATACGCACAGTTTTCACTTTTCAAAACCGGTTGAAGTAACGTTTTCATTTTCGAAAGTTTTTCACATATCAGCTTTATCAAAACCATATTCAACTAATTGTCGTCGCTATTACTTAAGCAATTATGACTCGAGTTTTGATTGCTTATATAAATGCAAAATCGAATTATGGGAAAAATTTTGCAACTCTTCTCCTCGATTCACCCCGGTTCCAATTTCGAGCATCAACGATGTAAGTCGAAAATGTAATGATCATCGTTTGGTTTCTGAATTAAGACAAGAGTGTAGTGACAAATGTAGGCAATCTGATTGCGAAATCGAAATTTACAATCTGCAACAAATATTCAAAAATGAAGTAAAACATTCACAAAACATTTCAATTGATTTCTTTCAACTTCCGAATGACTTCTTCACAAAATTTGTATTCAAAGCAGCGGTCAACGTATTCGACTTAATCTTCTATCTACAAGGAACATTGAGTTTATGGTTTGCTTTTTCTCTTATTTCGGTTCCATTTGCATTTAAATATTGCATAAACGTAATTGCAGTTACTTCCGTCAAATTTTTTTCGAGTGCCGATACCGAGAATATGCAAGGTAACTAACATTTGTCTTGAATTTTATGCTTTTCAATGGAAATCTTTTGAAGCAATTCGATATTCGGCTTTCTTTCAACGGCTTGCAAAGAAATTAAAAAAATTTGCAATAATTTCAGTTTATCTAATCTGCTTTGCTGGCTGTATTTGGCAAACGAGCAAGTTAGTTTTAAAGTATTGGGACAATGAAGCACTAATTGAAACCAAATTTGGCCATTCCAAACAAGAGATTCTGCCTTTATTAACTTTTTGGATCCCAGTACACGCTTTTCTTGAAAGCAATTATTCACAAAAAGATTTCTCGAGTGATAAAGCAACACCTGAATATGTGATGAAAATAACGAGAAATGACATTTTTGAAACATGTGAAGTTATTTTGGACAACTTTAATTCGAGCTGTGGCAACTTTACAAAATCAACGGATGGTCGGTTTATATATTTCACTTTATTTACGACAAATCACTCCAATCAAACCAAAAACATGTACCAGAGAGATTCTATATTCAATTATTTGGTAACAATATCGCTTACACGCCTAGCATCTCATAATTTTATGCTCCATCTGCACAATCCGACTGAGTTAACTGATTATTTAAAGTTAAAAGCTAATTCATTGGTAATTAAGCCGAATCACATTAATTATTTTACTTTTCAGCGAAAAGAAATCAAAATTTTGGCTCAAATGTCTTCAGGTAACTGCAAAGAATTCAGTGAAATTGGCTATGAAAGTCGTAGCGATTGTATCAGAAAATGTTTTCAGAATATATTCCACAAATTATGCAATACCCACCCAGATTCTTTTTTATGGTTCGATTGGATGCCACGAAAATTAACTTTGAACAAATCTGTTGTCGATAATTGCTTTAAAACACATCGAAAAAAAATTTACCATTGTCTTAAATATTACGCAGCAAACGAATGCGCAATAACCCGCGATGTGTTATTATCTTTAGGAAAAGAGTTGATCAGTTCCACGTCTTCGAACTCAACTATTGTCAAAATTGTTAGACCAAAATACGCGTTATTTCTCTCATTCGAGCAAAGGGAAAAGTATTCACTGTTTGACTTGCTTGTTTACATACAGGGAGCAATCGGAGCTTGGATTGGCATCAATGTGTTCACATTATTAATTTTTTTATTTCAAAAGTTTCGTCTCTTGGATTAAATCTATCAAGCTAAGAGGAAATAAAATTAAAAGAGGCTTTCATTACTTGTATTATTAAAACTTTTCACTGGGCCATGGATTTTGGTGCTACATTTAAATTTTTATTTGTTTAAAAATGCTTTAATCTGTATCAATATAACGTACATATTATGTAATAAATGTGTTTTCTTTAAAGTTTGACAGTAAAAATCACAAAATTTTCTAGTGTTGCGCCAAATCACAAAAAAATGCACCAAACGATGGTAAATTCATAAGAATACACGTCATCATTATATGAAACTTCGATTTTAATAATCATAATTTGAATTGATGGATAATGATATCAAAAAAAATGTTTTTTATTCATTGATTTAAAAACCATCTCACCTTTTTAAAATTAATGATTTCGACTTTAAACAAAAATTTTCAAAAATATACCGTTTAATAAGAATTTTAACCCTTAAACAATGTAAATTTAAATTATGGGCATTTCTATTTTTAAAGATTTTGATTAAATGATGAAAAAGCAAAAATTATTCGAAAATTCTTTCTTTAATTTTTATAATTTGAAAAATTGTTTGACTTTATAAGCTACGCTTTTTATAATTAAAATGAAAATTAATAGCCAAAAGTTGTTCGAATAAAAAAGTTTCATCAATAATCGAAATATGATTAAAAAGAGTTAAGTGAAGAAAAAATTTATTAACGTAAAGCTCATGTTTTGGCTATGATGATATAATATGGGAAAATTAAAATTTAAAAAATTCATAACTTTTGAAAATATGCTTATGGGTAGGTAATATTTCACAGGTGATCTATACTCATTAAGACCTTTAAAACGATATATAATTTATTAAGAAAGCGATCGGACATGTCTTGACCTTTCCTTGTGAAATAAATATGATAGCAAAATATTATGAGAGGAACAATGATAACATTTTTTGCATAAATAATTTCTTTTTTGTTTGTTAGAGTTGGCCAAAAATTAATTTTCAAATCAAAATATGAACCGCAAGACTGAAAAACTATTCGCTTTTGCTTTTGATAAACTCTCTTTCGATAATTTACATTTTAGTTCAACACATTTATAATGTAAACTAAATAGAATAAACAATTTCACCTTGTTTTAAACTTGCAGCTTTTCTTTTTGCTCATACTTTTTCCTAATAAAACACACTGAAACACAAATAAAATTTTTTGTCGATTATTTGCGAAGCAAAAATGTTTATTAAATTTTAGTCAATTCTAAATTTAAGCTAAAAATTGATATGAAATCGCTCCTTATCATGTTCAGAAAATGTTTTCTTGGAATTAGCAATCAACTTATTGACGATTTCTTTTTTCATTAGCGCTTAAGAAGATTATTATTAACTGCTCATTGTTCTTATACGTATTTATGTTCACTTAATAAAAACAAATAAACATAATTAAGGTTTGAATAAAAATTTCCCGAAATCACATTTGATTACGCTGCACCGATCTACCTTCGATTTAGAGCGAATCGTTTATTTCACAAGGCTAAAATAATTAATTTAAACTCAACTTCAGTTTCTTTCGATTTTTTTCCATTACTTTCACATTTTATCATATCTTACAGTGAACGCCACAAATTAATTTAAAAGATTGGTTGATTTTGGGGGAAAGAACTGAACTCTAGCATAATGTAAGCCCCTCAAATGAGGCACTGTTTGTGGCGTTTACTTTACTCACTGATTTCTTATCTAGGGAGTATTAATAGAATAATTAAATAAAAATTTTAAGGTCATATGTAATTATACTTCAAATACCAAAAACTCCGAAGTACTATCGTTTCAAAATAAAATGTTTCGATAATCGAAAGTGATCTTCACTGCAATACCTCAAACAAACAAAAAAAGCGTCTCACCAAAATTGCGATAAAAAATTTTTGATTCAAAAAAATGAGATTTTTGAGACGCTTTTTTTGTTTGCAGTGAAGATCACTTTCGATTATCGAAACATTTTATTTTGAAGCAATAGTACTTCACTGTAAAATGAGTTTTTATGGGGTGCGCTTTGATTGTTTATCTCTGGAATTCAAACTTGCAAGTTGTTCCTAAAATTAACTCTGTTTTATGGACAACAAATGCCGGTTTCATTTAGCTTATATCAATCTTTTCAATTAAGAGTATTCTTAATTATCGTGATCAAAAACTTCACAAAGATTACGTAATTCAAAAAATCAAATTCATAATTTAACATTTTAATTAACTGTGGTTATAGACAAGATTGATCAGGAAAATGCTTTACTTTAAGCGTTAAAGCAACTCGATCTTAGTAAACGTTAAAGCTTTGCTAATGTGTTTCAACATAAATTGCGTTTAACACGAGTACTCCTTACTTGGCGATCACTTCTTTGATTCAATTGGGTTGCTTTGATTTGATAATTTCGATTTAAAGTTGTGCGTTGAATTTGAGATGAGCGCAAATAAGCGGAAAATCGCAATTCGACGAGAAGAAGATAAATTTCGTACGGTTTGCGGCAAAAGCAAACTTTCGAAAGCAAAAATGAATCGATTTACATTAATTTTGATAAAAGTGTAGTAAATCAAATTCATGCAAAAACATATTCTTCCGCATTTCACTTCCTGGTTCACCTTTTAAATGGTTGACCAGCTTAAATGACCATCGCGGCTGTGAAGAGTGTTCAAAAGCGAGTTTATGTTCGACCTCGATTCTAGATAAGCGATAAAGTTTTTCATTTCATTGTTTTTTCATTCAAAAAATTCAAAACGCAACCCATGCTTTCGAGCGAAATGAATAACAAAAAATAAATCGTTTATCATTTGCTCACCACTAAAATGTGAATGCTTTTCTCAAGAAATGAGAATTTTCACTATCGCTTTGCGATTCCGGGGAATTGCTTCTCAAACTTTTCCTCGATAATCAGTGATCGACGCAAAGAAAAGAGAAAATTGGACTTTGTGTTTGTCAACGATAATGAAAGGCAAAAATTTGGGCCATAAGAGTAGGAGGACATCAGCATTGTCGTGGGCAAGAACAAATCTTTAACCATGCAAAGTTTATGAGATTTTTGCTTAAAATCACGAATAATTGATTTATAATGAGTTCGATTTAATCGATTTGATGTGAATTTTGATTGTGCTTGGTTTTCGATTAATTAAACTCAAACAAAGTGTTAAAAAAGCTTCGATTGTGGTGAGACAATTTTCGGCGCGAAGAGTTTTTCATTGCGAACGAATGTTGTGCAGACGATCGTTTTGTGATTGGCAAACAAAAGCAAGCGAACAGACGTGAGGAGAAACGGCACGCGTTATAAGGCGACTTACATACATTGATCATTGTGAAAAATGAGCGAAGACACAATCACACATTCTTCCGAAAATAATTCGGATGTCGATTTCAGCCTAATCTTAGACGAATCCGTTCTCAAATGCCCCGAAGCGGTGATCTCCCCTGAACTGATCAACGATATTCTCGCGGATGATTTGAACTTTTCGTTCGTAGGTACTTTTCTCATTTAAAGCTCATTCGCCGATTAAAATCGATCTTGTTTATTAGATATCAGCGTTGAAAACGACAAAAGCGAGGAAGAAAATGCGTATAAACGACATTCCAGTTGTCATTTCGATCGTAATGGTGAAGATTTGAAATGGGAAGTTTGTAAGAAGAGTGAACTCGGTTCACTTAAAGTGCATCTGCGGGCGATTAATGGAGGATCGGTCGAGAGCGAGAAAGCAAATGAATCGAGTGTTAAAGAAGAAAAAGCGGTGAAACGTGAAGCGAAGCAATGCGAAACGAAAAGCGTTGAAAAACAAGCGTCGAATGGAAAATCGCTCAAACTTTGCACAAATGAATTGAAAAAATCGAGCGCAAAGATGAAAAGTGAGAGGAAAGCGTTCGATTCAAACAAAAGCGAACAAAAGCGAGAAAAGCGAAAGAAAAGAGGCCGACCGACGATAGCATCGTTACTTTTGAAACAAAAAACGGGGCTCGACAAAGGTTGGGTGCCGGAAAAGATTGTCGGTATCACGGAGCGGTACGGTTTGATTCTTCACTACGTTCAGTGGAAAGATGAAACAAAGCCGTCGGAATTGATTCCGAGCAAAGTGTTGTCTGTCAAATATCCTCAAATCGTCATTCAATATTATCAATCGCGTAGCAAAATGATCAATTTTGACTCGCTCAGAGTCAGAAAAGTCAACGATGCTTCGTTTCAATACAGTAAACTGCACAAAAATTCCCCACCATAGCATGTATATGCGCATTTGCGGTGGGCGATTTTTGTGCGGTTTACTGTAACGTGTAATAATAATTTTAAATCGAACACTTTTCATCGTTCTGTCGTTTTTTCAATTTTAGCAATTTTTAAACAACTTGTAAATCGAAAACACACGAAACGAAATCAGCTCTCGAGCTGCGATCTCAAAAGAAATTTTACGCGAAATTTGAAACTGTAAAGCGCACATTAAAAAGCAATAAACGAGCGAATTGAACATTTTATTGACCTTTTGGCCTTAACCTTGGAATTGCGTTCGCTTTACTTTCGAAACGCGTGCGAACGGCGATTGCGAGTTCAACGAAAACTCAAGGAGGTATGGCACTCGTTTTGTAGACATCATTGTGACTACCGCTGGTATTCAAATCTCGTCAAATTTAATTTTTAAATTCATCACGTAAATGCAAATTTTTTGAAGGTTCACTTTTTTCAGCTTGAAAAACAATTTACATTTCACTGACATAACGTTTAGCTTTTTAATCGCTTTCTGTGTTTTTAAGCAAAAAATTTCGCTAACAACTTTACAGGTCAACTAACTACGAACGACAATTTTTTTTTTTTTGTTTATTGTCTGAACAATGAAAAAACTCAATGCAAAAATAAGGTTAACAGCCGAAAATTAGAAAAAGTGAAGCATAATTAAATAATAAAAGCAGACACAATTAATTCGCGCATATTTCTTTTGTTGAAACGAAAACTTTTGTTCGAGAAACGAGAGCAAATTTGAGCGATTCGCAATAATGAAAAAGAAAGTCGCGGCGTTTCAATGTGTTCAAATGTTTCGAAAAGTAACGAAAAATTAAAAAAAAATCCGTTTTATTTCATGTTGTTCACCTTTCCGTATAAATGTCTCGCTTCGTTTCGCAACTTATCAAACCGATACTCTGCGGCTTGTAATCGATTTTCACAGTGATCGCAGTTGAATTGCGCAATCATTTTTACAGTTTTTTACAAATTTTCACGAATTATCTCTAAAAAGTTTGTGGCTCTAAATTTAGGTTAACCCTGAATTATAATTTTCTTTATTGCATTATCTCGCTTTTTCTTAAAAAGCAATTGTAAAAACATTTTAAAAATATAAATAATATAAAACTTTTTCAATAACAAGAGTACAGATTAGATTAGCGATACTTAAAATAATACGTTTGTTACCGGTGAACATTTTTAGAAACCAAGAATCGATATTCGCGTTTTAAGTCACGATGAAAATATTTTGAATGTGCGAACGAGTGGAAAGAGTACAGAGATTTGACATTTTCGGTGATATTCGACATAAAGCAGACGGAAAAGAAAGTTCATTTAAAGCTCGCTAGATAAATTTTACTTTTAAATCAAATCTTGAGTAACGCCATAAATATTCGAATTTGATATAATCGTTTTCTTCTTACTATTTAAGCGATTAGTTTTCCCCTTATAAAGCTTCTTTTTTTTAAACTCAGAGTTTCTTAATCGATTTGTTCTTAACGAACGAGGAAACATAATACTTGCAATTATAGAAAAATTTGACCGACTCTTTGCCGAGAAAGTGAAACACTCTTTGCACAATATTGACGAGAAGATAGTTACACAATTTTGGCACGTCAACAATGTCGGCAAAATGAAGCTTTTGTCTCAACTCTTTGCAAGCGTTGAAAAAATGCGTTAAAAGTACACAAAGGAAAAGAAAAGTGAGCACAATTAAAGCGCCGGTTATGTTCACTATTTCCGATTGCGATGGATAATCGTCTTCGTACAAAGCTTTGGCCATTTTATCCATAAGTCGATTTAGTTTGAAAATTACTATGAAAACTCGGCTTTGAATGTAGCTGGTTCGAGCTGTGGTTATTATTTTCTCGATGCAGTTTAACAGACAAGATTCGCGAACGAAAGTGAAGAACGAAACCAGTACTTCGCTCACTGAACTTCTTTTTGCTCCAAACTTACGGCATTAAATGTGAAGTGAACGCATAAATACGTGCATACAAAGTGAATACTGCTACACATACACGGTTTTGTTGCTAGTCTCGAGTCTTGAAGCGATTGGATTTTGGTTGAAAGCGACCTTCAATCGATTTTTTTTTCGCTCCGAACTCTTAATTCAACGCGTTCAGATGAGTAAGAAACTGTTGTCCATCTCTCGCTTTTCGACAACAAATACAATCTACTATATGCAATAATCAACGTATTCACAGCTTATATATAAATGGTAAACACTTGTATGAACACATTGCTTCTCACTTGAAAACGTTTCGCAGGCTGCCTTTTGATTAGCTTGTTTTCGAGTGTGTAAAATAACTCCGTTTCTGTGAACCAAAACCATCTTTCAAAAAGTTAACTGCGACAAAACAATTGTTCACTTTCTTTTGACATTCACAAACAATTGAAAGCGAAGTCGAATATTGACCTTTGCGGAAATAAGCTATAAAGCGACAAAACAACAAAAGCTGAAAATTACAAATAAGGACAGTGAAACAATAAAACCATAGCATTTAAAAAACGACGTGAATTGAACAAGTAGCGTTTCTACCGCTTTCATTGAAAAAATCCGATCACTCACAGTTTGCTCACAACTTTTTAAGATTGTAGGTAATCGTTCAAGAACAGGAAAAATATTCGCTTTTATTCGCTTCTGTCAATGATATTCGAGTCGGCCTTTTTTACAAACCATCGCAATCAAGAGTCGAATACAATTTTCTTTTAAACATAGCCCTTAAATTGATAATATTTTTCATAATTCTCAAAAACAACTTTAAAAAGTTCTCTTCCCGTTTGATTCAATCGCGAATGTATGAACTGGTATTTATCACCAACAGCAATCATATTCAACAATTTATACACAGACTGTAACAAATGTCGTTTCACATCGTGATGTACTGTAACCGCTTGCGCCTCATTAATGTAAGTGCCAATAAGATGAGGGACGTGCGGTATGCAATGCTCTTTGAAGGTTGCTAACGATGTTATTAATCTATCCAAATTTAAAGCACATGTTTGGAGCCCATTCCTTACGATTGAATTGTATTGCATAAACGAGTCTTGATTAGAGGCCATCATTAATGAAACGAATAAATTTTCAATAATCGCGTTTACTGTGCTCAAGGATGATAATATAGTATACTTATGTTTAAGAATAGCTTCGTTGAGTACAGCGAAAACCGAATTAAACATCTCAACGAACGATTCTGGGGGCAATCGTTTCGTCAGGGCTAAGCAGCAGCAATGAAGGCATAAAAAAACTTTTTGTGAGGTCAAAAACTTTTTGCCATTATGAAGAAGAAGTCTTAATGCGTCCAAAATCGATATTCTCAACTCATTTCCTTTTTCGCTCTCACAGTCGGCTTCTCCGAATAAATTTACTAAGAGAAGCAACAAATCGTTGACGACAATATTTTTTAAAAATTCAACCTTTTCACTTTCCGTCGAATTTGCTTTTGAGCCCCATTCATGTGAAAGCATGCCTTTTACTGCGTTAATGATATTAATAATGTCAATGTTAAAGTATTGCAATTCAGTCATTAAAAACGAGGTCATTTCTTTAAATTCATCGATTGAACAGCATTTAAATAAATTTTTAAAATATTCCACTGGAATAATCACATTATTTCTGCAAGTGTTGTCTGAAAATTTGTCATGTTTTTGCTTTTTCACGTCAACTTCACTGTCATAATCGAGTTTTCGTTTCAATTTTTTTATGTTTTTCAACGCTGATTCCGCATTTAATTCGGTTTTCGATTTTGATTGATTCTCGATTTTGATTGATTGATTTTCTCGACTAAGCAGAGAATAAAATAATTTGAGAGTAAAGTTTGGAGGCAAGACTTCTTCGAAACTTTCTCTGTTAGAGCAAATGCATGATAACAACGAGAACTTTGAATTTTTTTGAATTTCTTCCTCATTAAAGGAAAAAGTTAACATTAAAAGTTTGTTAAAAACACTTTTTAGCTTTTTCTTCTGCAAACTTATGGTTGAATAGTTAAGTTGATATTGAAGAATAGATGTGAAGGCTTTGAAAACGAAATCTTCTTCTAGAAAAGATTCTTCAGGATGATCACAAAACTTAATGACAATATCAAAAAGGGAATTTGCAAATTTTGCTGTCACAATATTAAGTTCATTATTTTTGAAGTCTTTTAATTTCTTATATCTTGAAACACGAACGTTTGTCTCATTTATTATATACAGTTTCGTTCTTAAACAAATTCGTGAATCTTCTTTCTTAACAAAAAGCTTATCAAATTCATTAATGTGAGTGACAATTTGCGGATTTCTGAAAGCTCTTTCGACGATCGTTGACAAAAGTCGAGAAAGAAGTAAAGAGTTTTCGTTGACCAAATCACAATTGAGAAGGATTTGGATGAAAGAATGCGGTTTGACGAAATCAAAAAACCAAATTCCCTTAGGCCCATCAAACACAAATAATAAACATTTTAAAATTGAATCTTGAGTTGTTTCAGATTTAAACGTTAAGCCACATAATAAAGATGTTAATAGAAGTATATATCTCATTTGATTTCCAGATGAAAGGTATTCTAAAGGTAAACATTGAATAACACAGTTTACAACTTTTTCAACTAAAATTTCAATTTCTGTAGAAATAGTTTGGCGAGTGATGTTTTCTAGTTGATTGGAAATCATTTCTATATTATCCCACATCTCATTTGATTCTTGTTTCGGAGTCGTATCAGAATATTTTAACCATGAATTATAGTTTTTTGCAAGCAGTCTTAAAACATTTGATAACGATTCGTTGTTGTCGAGAAGTTCTACAAATGAATTGCAAATCGAATGTATAAAAGAAGTTTGAAAATGAATGCTTTCAGAGAACGAATCGTTCAATAAAATTGATTTTAAGATAAAGTTTTCAGGATTTAACAAAAGTTCTCCAAGAATAAGGTCGCTCAAAGTCAATGTTTGCTTCGCTTTCAGAAAATTTAATAATAATTCCAAGTTAATCGAATTCAAAAGTTGAGGAAATTTGGTTAGCTTTCGCATTATAACCTTGAATTCACTCAAACTCTCGAATTCATTGCCAAATTTTTCGGAAATGAATGAAATAAAAATAGCTTTTTGCATCCATATTTTTGAGATTGTAGTTAAGAGCGATAAATCAGAACTTTCGATAAATTTTTTCTTCAAAATTTCGTTGTCGATGATGCTTTCGTAAAGTTCTGCGCATTCATTGATTTCATCATCTGTAAAAAGTAGTCGAAAATGTTTTACAGAACAATACGCGTAAACAATAAATAGAAATTTATGAAATAAAATTTCACAATTTTCACTCTCAATATTGGCTTCAATCAAGACGCGTTCAGTTCTCGATAAGCATTCACCGATTTCGAGCTTTACATCTTGAGTCATTAAACAATCGTTCGTTCGTAAATGAAGCAAGAAATAAGGAAACAATTGCAAAGCGACGGCGTTTTCGCGTAAATCGCAATCGAGAAAACATTTGAATGTGGACACCAATTGGCGAAAAGGCGCTTTGAACACTTGCTTTCCATACGCCTGCAACAAGTCGTTCGTCAAACATTGGTCGCAATCTTCAATTGAGACAGTTTTGCAGGAATCGAAAAGAGTGGAATGAGTTTTCGAAAATTGACGAATCAAAGAGTAGCCATTTACAAAATCGTTGAAAACTTTGCTCAAATTTTCGCGTTTCGATTCCATACTTTCGAACAGCATGTTCACCATTCAGGGACCGAACACTAATGTCGCTTTCATTGTTACTTTTTACTCTGCAAAATCGATAACACTCACAAAATTAAAAAATGTTCACAGATTCGCTTTGTGTCCGTTTGTTTTTGAAAAACTTTTCACTTTATATCAAACTGTCGCTTTCATTCAATTTTATTGGTTGCGTGCAAAACAACAGCAATTACTTTCTTATACATCATACGTCGTAAAACAGCAAAACTCATTAGGAATTAAACAGAGAATGTTCCTGTAGTTTTATTCTTTTTATGTTTATTATTAACCAAAAAACATTTTAAAAATTGTTTTTACAAAGCATACGCCCATAAAAACGAAGATCCCGAAGTTGTTCACTGATTTATTTTGAACAGAATCATATGAAACTTTACTTTTTTCTTTGAATAATTTCTTAATTTAACATTCAAAGTTAAGCTTGGGCAAAATAACGAGAAATTTAGTATAAAGTTTGCGTTTTACACGTGAGAATACAGAAAATAATGACTTTGACATAACAAAAAAGAGCCATGGGAGTTTTCTTGTTGGTTTCCGAAGGCGACGTAGAAAGTGAGAGGCACAATGACAGATTGTTGAGAGTGAAGTGATCATTTTCATTAAATTTACTGTTTCACATCGATAAGATAACAAAATATTCTGTCATTAACTTTACATTCAGCACAGGGATTTATTCAGAAATTTTATTATCACATTGGTAATAGCTGAATTAATAGTCGTTTGCTGATATCACAAATAGCCAAGCACGAAGATTTGCACTCTTCGTACGATTACTGTTGCTGACATGAACGGTGTTATGGGAAACGGGCACACCACAATATATTTTATATTAACAAAATGAGTTATTTATTTTATTTACAATATATTATTTATACAATTTAATAGAATAATAAAATAAAAAATAAAGACAAGTATTACTCATTAAATTTTTTGTCAAATTTTTTCTGCTCATTAGTGAAGCAATCTTCTAAAAATATTTTTATTATAGAAAAAGCATCTTCACTTTAGATATACATTCAGACAGGTTCACGGTTACGATAGTATTTTTCTACTCCGCCTAATTAGGTACATTGGAGTATATATTTAATTTTTAAAAAACGTAATTATTGTTTACACAAAACTTAATGAATCTTTAAGTTTACTTTTTGTATTTTTAAGACTTTTTCAAAAGTTCATTTTCGTCAAATCAGACGTTTGTCCCGAAAGATTTTAAGCGAAAAGTTTTAAAAATAGGAAACACACTAAATCAGAAACATGAAAAAATAAATTATGGATGCAATGAATTTTGAATTACTTTTAGGAATCGAATCGTTTTCAGCTACAATAGAGAGTTAACAGAGTGCTCCAATACAACTCATATGCCTGTGTATTCGGCAATAAAAAGCTACGTTTAATTATTAAAGAGATTATTATAATTGTTAAAATTTGCAATTCACTCGCTTAACACTTTAATTAGTGAGTAAACAAAAATAATTTTTTAATAATCAGGTTTAGCCTCGAAAACACATATAAATGAGGTTTGCGCAATGGAGTTTTAGTTTATACAAACATTTATTACAAAATAACATCAATTGTTACCATTGTAATATACAAATTTCACTTTTAACAAAAATGAAATGAGTAAAAAATGAATTTAGTAAAATGAATCGAAAAGCTCTGGTTGACGAAACAGAATTACTAACACTCCAATTTTAACATATTTTTCAAATTTTTGCTTTTATAAGTAAACGACGATTTTTGTCATAATTTGGACTTTTGTGCGCCGTGATTTGGCCAACATGAAGTTCTTGCTAAAAATGTAAAAAATTTGTGTTTAAGAGCAAAGTTTTACACCAAACGGCAAAAAGTGTCATTAAATTCTTTTCTTCATAAAATTTTGTAACTATGATGGGGTAATTCTTAATACACAAATGAAGTTATATCTGCTTAACAAATTTCAGTGAAATCTGGAGCTGCATAAAAGGCAGTTTCCTTATGAACAAAAGTTTTGTCTCTTTGACAACGTTCATGTACTACGTGTTTTTTTTCGTGATTAAAACATTTATTTTGCAACAAACAATGTTTTAATTTATCGACTATACTATGTCATTTAAATGTAAACAAAAAAATTATAATTTTTTGCTAACAAAAACAAACAGTTAAAAATTAAAATACAAAATAGTGAAAATTTGCACACACAATGCATCAACAAATGCCATACTTGTTAATGAATCCAAATTCGCTTTGAAATATTAAAACTGTTGTTTACATTTGTGCAAAAAATTCGAAACAGTTCTTAAAAATTTGAATTAATAAAAAATTGAAGGTAAAAGTCATAAAATATCAGAAAAGATTGAAGTTGCCTTAAAATTGTTGCTGCAGGCTTTGATACACAGTATTTTCTTGTAAAATCTTTGCTTAAAAAATAATTAGTCAGTAAACAAAGAAGAAAAACATCAGAAAATCAAAACGCTAAAATTCTTTTTTAAAACGAGCAAAAAAATATGACTTTTAATCGGCGTAGTGCAAAAAGCATGTTACATTTTACATTATCCTTTGAAATACAAGGTGTGTGAATTAAAACGGGTAAAAGTGCAGTTTATGTGCTCAATCAAAAAAATTAGTTTTGAACATTTTTCTTTATTAAATCAGGGGCGAGAAGTTCAAAAATGACATTATTTTTTGTCGGCAACTTACCATTCAAAAGTTAGGTTAGGATAGGTTAAGTTACGATTTTGATACTTCTGCAACGGTTTGGTACTTTTTCTACGTGTTAACAATAGTAAGCGGGTGTAAATCGGTTAAACCTGTGTAAAAGTACCAAAATCGTTACCTAACCTAACCTACCATAACCAACCTAACCTAACCTATCCTA
>NCKU01003032.1:0-16513 GCA_003675995.1 Dinothrombium tinctorium | reverse complement strand
TGTAATTAAAAATGAAGCGTTTGTCGCGCAAAGTTCGAAACCACTTTTTCGCACATTTATTGAAGTTGAATGCAAACGCACACTTGAATTGCGAGTGTCAAATGTGCGAAGAGAGAGAGAGAGAGAGAGAGATGAGCTCTGATTTCGTGTCTTGTCGCTCAAACTTCGCATTCGATTTAAAATTGAAAAGCGAAGCTCGCAATTAATTCATTGTCGGCTGAACGCTTCATTACGCAGTGGTGGCGTCGAACGCATGTGCACAGTGTTCACTGTGCGAAGCTCGCTTTTAAACGCTGCCATCGAAGCAAAGGTATGAAAATGTCGCTTCACACCTCTTTTTTCGCCTTTTCGCACTCACTTCTTTTTCGCTCATTTGCGAGTCTAACGCCGACCGGTGGTCGCTTTCGCGCCAACGCTGGTCGCAGATTCGTGTCACAACTCGAACAATGGGTGTTTCTATCAACGGATGCATTCGTTGATTGCGCACCCCTCATTTGTCGATTTCGACATTGAAATTAACAGTTTTTGCTTGCAACAGATTGGAACCGATTGCTGTGTGATTTGGAGGCTGAGCGATGGCTAGTCAGACACAAGGAATTCAACAGCTTTTACAGGCGGAGAAAAAAGCTGCCGAAAAGGTAATGGTTGCATGTCGCTTTTGTGCCAATCTCTTGTCACTCGACAAGACGATAAAAATCCGATTGTTAACTCGTATGACGTCGATTCATTTCACCGAAACTGTCGCTTTCAATTGACAGGTGGCCGAAGCGAGGAAACGTAAAGCAAAGCGACTTAAGCAGGCTAAAGAAGAAGCCACACAAGAGATCGAAAAATTTCGAAGCGAACGCGAGGCAGCGTTTCGAGAATATGAACAGCGACATATGGGTTCGAGAGATGATGTAGCGGTCAGAATCGAAAATGAAACCAGGGCTCGTCTCGACGCAATGAACAAGAGTGTCGCTGCTGCGAAAGATAAAGTAATTGCAGACTTATTAGAACGAGTGATTTGCGACGTGAAACCGCAACTACATAAAAATTTGCGTTTGAACAAGGCTTAGATTTGAATATCTCGTGTCTCATCTCGTCATCGTTTTCGAAAGATACGGTTGCGATTTAGTTCGAAATTACCGTTTATTTAAAAAAATTTATTCGGGAACAATAAGTTTGCAAAGAGTTTTCATATATCCAAGAGTTTAATGTGTTTACCTAAGTTTAAATAAATAGTTAGTTTTATTTTTAAACGAGTAGCATTCATCTTTTATTCGCGATATTCATTAATCTTTTAATAATAAGTGATACTCTTTTGATGATTGGTCAAATATGTATGTTATGTGTATCAATTCATTCAGTCGTCTTGTTTAATTTTTTTAACTGCTTCTGATTTGACATTTCGTCGATGCAAAATTGCACTAACAAAGATAGATTATAAAATTTCATCTAAATATTTTATTTGACGACTGTGTAATTCAAATTCCAAATTTGGAAATCTTAAACTCCATTAAAAGCAATTCAATGCTGCTTAAATAAAGAAGAGGCAGTATGTTACTCAAACAAATGAGGTTCAAAATCGTATACAAATAAAATTAACTACAAATAAAATTTTGGAAAGATGAAAATCCTTTCCGAACCAATCGAATCTCGATTATTGTGACTCTACGATCCTACCATCATACGGTTACGGTTTAAATTTAAAATGATTAGCAAATATTTCTTTGAGATTTAATTCAAAATATAGCAATCACGATGATTTGAAAATTTAAACTCATGTTCCATCTACGAGAGCAATAATGATTTTATTTAACAAAAAATTATTCATTTTATGCTTCTCATTGTCTAAAGGTGTAAAATTTCTCACATAGATTTTAATCCACATATTTTCTAAGTACTCATTATGTAATTAAAATAGCCAAAAATAACTAAAATAGCACTTAACTAATTTTTTTGTTGCAAAAAATACTTTCCTTAAAAAAAAATTTATTTTGCATAAAACCTTTTAATTATGCCTTACACATCCAAAAAGTTGCTTATCCTATCTAGATATTTAATATTGAAACAAACCAGTTTTAAATGGAGAAGATAACTTTTTGACCATCACTGAATTGAAATAATAAAATTCATTGTTTCTTCTTTTTGAGGAAAATCTCAAATATTTTGTTAAGAATTTTAAATTTCAAAGAGTTGTTTTGGATTTTTTTTTCAAATCAAAGGCAAAAATCAAACTTTATTTTAATTAGTAAGAATTAAGTTTTGAAATAAAAAATATTCAAATTTCATTTTCATATAGAAAAGATTTAAAAATAGGTCTTTCTAGCGCACTTGTGTTTTCACTATTCAAAATTGGTTAAAATGCAACATTAGACGACATCTCTTTTACAAAATTCGTTCCGAAAATTGATGTTCTCAAAAGTTGGGCGAATTTCTTTAAATTAGTCCTTTGGTTTTTGTATACTTTTATTTGGCTCAATTAAAGGTAACGAGAACAGATGACATATTGTTTTTTTTCATTCTTTAGCAATCAAGAAGCAAATTAAAAGTTACGACAAGATTAACTGCAATCAACTTTTAATGTTATAATTTCAAATTACGAAAAGTGGAATAGTTTTAGGATACTCTGTAGATAATTTAATTAATGTTGACATTTAAAGTAATGCTTTTTTCAAAATTTTTTAATTCACGTTATCAGATGCATACTTTTCTCGCTCAGTTTAAATAAATTTTTAGGTTATAAAATAATAATTATGTTAAAAATTTAAGTTTTCATAAATTCTGAATAGAGGATTTCTGCAAATTTCAAAATAAATTTTAAAGTTAATAAATTTTCAAGACTCAAAGACATTTTAAATTTTTTTCACCAAAAACTCATTAAATTTTCTGTTTTCTTATTTTAACACAATTTTATTTATATATCACGACTTTGTAATGCTTTTAGTCTGCATATTATTATATAATTGTATCTGCTATTATTTAATTTTTTACAAAACTGTCATTTTTGTTCCAACTGGCAACTCTTTTTTTTGAAAATTTCCAACCTAATTGTAAGTGTTAAAAAAAAATCTTAAGCAATATATTTATACATGATCACAAAAGCAATCAATGAAACAATAAAGAAATTATCAATTGAATGCATTTATTTCATTAGGATTTTAGTAACAATATGATGTAAATCACGATAAACCATTATGATATAAATGCATCATTAGAATAAATTTTTTACATAAGGTTCTATTACGAATTATTTATCATTGTTAAATATCCTCTCTCTTAATATTTTCCTTTTCTTCGTTCCTTTGTATTTAAGATAAGAATGATATCAAATTAAATTCTTTCTTTGACATAAGTGACCGCATTACTCGCGCTCTGACTACTTATCATGAAAATATGCCAACTGACTCATTCTTGCTACTTCTGAAGTAAACTATAATACGCCAAAGTATCTTACTTTAGCTACAAGTGTTAATGATAACGACTGAGATTACAAGCAGAATGCTTAAACATTTTGTTTTCCCTCATAATATTAAAGAATTCAAATAAAAAATTCGGATATTCAAGAACTAAAAAAGTTGGAAATTTGGAAAGAATTAGGACATAAATCACCTCCGCAAAATTATTGTTCTGAATTAAAAATTCTCTAAATTCTTCGTCGATAGGCGTGAGACGCATACTCAATCAACTCTTGAATAGATGTGAATACAATGAAAACGTAGTAGCTGCAATAAGAGAAAAGTAATAACAAAACGAGCTTTACAAAATGTTTTAAACGTAAAAACCTCGCTTATAAGAGTACAAGTGGCTAATCTTTTCTCTTTAATTTAATTGTGCAAAATTGTTGCCGCTTAAAATATGAAAGCAAATGATGATTAATTTAGTTTTACATGCATACTTTTAAATAAGAAGATATTCGTAACGGACAAGAATTTAGAAGTGATGAAAGCAGCGAAAGCCAAGAAGAAAAGAGTAAACAAATGAAATGCACGGAATAGGAAGTGATTTTTAACTTGTTTAAATTATTTTAAATTTAAATTAATTAACGTTTCAAATTGATGTTTTCAACGTGACCAGCATTTGAAAAGCTATCGTTTTGAAAAAATGAATTACTTTTCAGTGTAAAACTGAAGAAGAAGAAAATGATTTCAATTGAATAATTTCATTCAAAAGGGCTTATCTAATAGCTTTAAACAATTTTACAGTTAGTTGCGCCCTTTTGAAATAAAAAATATTCAATTAGAAACAAACTGATAATCAGTAAAAAAGAAACTCTTAAATAAACGAAATAAGCAAACAAAAAATAAAGTAAAATGATTTTGAAATCAAAATAATTTTGACACACACTTAAAACCTAGTTCTTCACTTAAGCATCTTCCTTAATTCGTCAAATTTCCAATGCAACATTTGAAAAAAAAGCATTTCGCAATTAATGTAGAAAAGAATCATTGATATAGACAATAATTTTGAAGCTTTAGAAATAAAGGACACGATATTCTGTTTGACTACTTTTTATTTTTCTCAATTCGGACCAAAACAAAGTATTCTCACTCAGGATCGCGTATAAATTAATGCTCTTCAATCCTTAAGTGACATACTTTCTCGCTTAACCACAAGTTGTTATAATAGTCCATAATTATTGAAATGGTCTCTTATTTGGAGCAAATCATAATTGCAGCGATTATACTTTGAGATGAACGCTTATTCTACAACGAAGCGCTTAACTAGTTTAATAATTATAAGTGCCTCCGTGTAAAATGAGAAATGAGTCTCTTCGTATGTTTTCAAAGAAATCTTCGTCTTTGCTAAATTTCACCTTTCCTAATTTCTTCTCCTTCTCGAAATCGTTTAAATTAACTCTGCCGTCAGTGAATTTAAATATTTTTGGCCACTTGAGACCAGCGTCGTCATCACCTTTGTAGTAATTGTATGTTGGATAACCGAAGCCGATTGCATTGTGGCTTAAATCATTCGCATTATTCGTTAAAGTCAATTTTCGTCTTTGAAATATGTGTTGAGGAGGAGGTTGAAATGGTATGAAAGGTGAATCGAAAAGTGATAAATACTGCGGAGGTGTTGGTAGTTGATTCCTTCCTGAAAAAGTGAGGAAAGATGAATGTTCACTAGTATTCTGTTCAGTAAAACAATTTAAATAATTTAGTTGTTCGTTGTATGAGCAAAATCTACTTTTTGAAAGAATATTCCTTTCAAATATCTTGTGAATATAGTTTAATTTGATAGAATGAGCAAAACTCGTCAAATAAAATAATGATCGCCCACTTCATTAAAGGAAAAAAAAATTGAAAGAATATCAATTTGAAGATATAAATGAAGATAAATGGAAGTAAAAAGTTTAACTGTGAATGTTATTAAAGTCTTCGCTCATTCTCTAACAATTCATAATGTCATTTGTCGCGTTTAAAGTGTACCTACCCAAATCGTCGCCGATGTTTCCTAGAAATGGTTGTAATGGAAAATAAGGATCGATTGGCTCATAGTTAACTTGATGATTTTCAGGAGGTGGAGGCGGTGGTGGTGGCGGCGGCGGCGGAGATTGTGTTGGTTCTAATTGTTTAGGGATAATAGGTGAAGGCGATGGTAAGTACTGATTATCCACTTTTGGACGCAGAGGCTGATGATGTATGTTGTTGTCCTCATTCAGACGAGGATTCAGTCTTGCGATATCGCCTCCCGGAAAACCAAAAAATCCAGGGAATGGAGAGAAATTGTCCAATTCACGATTAACATTAACATTCTCAGGTGAATTTATATTCCTATTATTCTGATCGTGATCGTAAGATGGTGTGTTCTGGTAATCATTGGCGAGATGATTATTGTAAGGTTGATTGTTGTAATTTGGTGAAATTCTGCGCGAAATAACTTGTGGCTTGGCGAGTAAAGTACGTCTTATTGAACTGGTCGCACCACCACCGTGGTTTATATGTACAATTTGATGTTCAGTTGCTTGTGGCGCATCGTTAAAATGATTGGTATCACTAAAAAGCATATCATCGCTAGCTATTGTCACCTTCTCTTTCACTTTGTATGAATGCACTTCGATCCTCGCTACCATTAAAACCGCAAACGTTAGTTGTGTAAAAAGAAACTAGAAAAAGTAACAAATTCATTATTTCTTCATATCACAGCTTTTTAGTAAAAGGGAATCAAATTATGTTTTGTAATTAAATGTAATTAACTCTGTTTTTTGGTTAGATTATGACACTAAAATGAGCGAAGCTCCAGTGAAAACAATGAATAGTTTAATGGCGATAAAATTAAATTTTAAATGTAAAATTAATTAATTACCACTATTAGGAACTATTTTTTTTTAATTGTAGAGCGAATAATTCTGGATAGTGGTCATAATTCTGATCTAAAAATAAATTTTGATTCTGATCAAGTTTTTTTTATATTTGATCCTATCGATATTTTGAAAAGCGATTCAAAGTGTTTTAGATGAAATTTGAAAACTTACCATTTCACGGAGAAGTGATAACTTGATGAAAAATCACTATTTAGAAACTACTTCTGTCACTACATCCTTCGGCTCACTTGATGTGGAGGCAAACGTATAAAAGTTAACAAACTTTGCTTCTCACTGAGAACAACGTTTGAATCATTCCTCACAATTGAAACAACAGCTTCTTTTCAACTCAACAAAAGAATGTTAGGCAAAGAATGGATAAACCATTCCTCTTCTTCTCTCTCGAATAATGTTTAAGTTAGCTGCAGCGACACGAAAGCGGCGAAGAGAAGCCGGCCTCTTCTATTCGACTTAATCTTCTTATTCACTCCCTTATTCACTCGATGCAATGCTCACACAACGATGGGTCAGTGGGTCACGAAGATGAGTCTCACGATTTCGATATTGTTTTTCCTCGCTTTCTTCTTCTTCTAAGCTCAGAGAACACGAAGCTGAAGAAAGGAAGTGTTTTAAAGGAGCTTTGTTTAAAGAGGACACTTAAAAAGAAGGGAGAGAGAGAAGAGAGAGAGAGAGAGAGCTTGCATTTATTTTTTCGACCCACATTATTTAAAAAACTTTTTTACTTTGAACCTCAATACCATCTTCACCCTCAAGTGTTATTACTTCAACTTTCAAAATTTTTAATTCTATGATAATGGAGAAGTGTCCGAGAAAGGCACACACGGCATTTTTGAGCAACATTCGCCAAAAATGCTGATTTTTTGAACCTTGATACGAAAGATGGCTAATTCGTGCTTCATTCCTTTCAAGCTTTTCAGCTGTAAACAAATTCAATTTTGCAAACTTTTTAAGAACTTCTCTCTTTTTACTTCAAGATTTTTTTTTGTTTCAAAAGCCTTTTTATTACCTTTTTCGTCCTAATTTTTACGTTTGTTTTCACTTCTTTCTCAACGTGTTTTTAATTGATTAATCAATGCTTACACACACACTGTTCTCATAATCCTTTTGCAATTGATAAATTGTTGATGGCACTTGAAAAAAATAATAAAAAAATGATGGCAAGTGTTTCTCTCACGTGAAATGCACAAACGAAAAACAAGAGATTCGTTATTGGTTTTACGAGCACATTAAATCGTAAAAACGTTCACAATATAGAATGGATAAATTCTGTTGTCATTCGTTCTACTTTCGCTTCGAGTTGAGAACAAAAGATGATTATAACTTTTTTTTGCCAAGTTTGCCTGATGGTATCGCGTGAATGTGTGGATCAAAGCAGCAACATTTTTTGGGCGAAAAGTAATTCACTATTTATAAAAAGTGAAACGATTATGAAATACGTAAAAAAGCAACAAAAAGCGTCCAAAAAGCACAAGTTTGGTGAATTGCATCGCTTCTCGCACGACAAATAAATTAAATCATTTCGAAGTGGTAAAAAAATTTCAAATTCGGTTATATTCACGTCTTTTCTCTTTTGAGCGAAAAATAAAACAGTTAAATTCTTAAAAAAGCGGTTAATTTTCTCGGAATTTTGCATTTAAACGCCATTCTTATTAATGTATCCGAAAATAAAATGAAAAATGCAAAACGAGAATTGAAAATTTTACAAGTTAAAGCGAAACGATTTCTATTCATTCATTCGTACTATTAAAGCGGCTACTGTCAGCGTTTATAATTGTGATCGACACAAAAGATTCGAATACTTCATTATTATCAACGTTATTATTTTACTCTTTCTCGCAAAGATAAATTACAACTTACGTTATCATTTGAATTATCACGCGTCGCGAATAAAAGAGTGAGAAAGGAACATTACTCGCCGCGAGCGGCGTAAAGAAAAAATTTTTAAATAAAGAAACTAATTACATTGATTTACTTCGTAGTAAGCCACACAATATTCGAGAAGGCATATAATTGTGCGAATTATATGTGTGTGTGTGTGTGAGTGTGACTTTCAGATAGTTTCGCTGAGAATAAAGGTAAAACTAATTTGAAATTTTACCCTTGAAGTTTTCCTCTTTTAATTTTATTGAAAAATGCTTTTAGTAAAACTTTTTCTTTTATCGTTTTTTTATTTACCGTTTCGACAAAAAGTTTCTTTAAATAATAGTTTGTGTGTAAGTTGAAATGTTTGCAGAATGAATTGTTTCAATTGGACGCAGGTCTTTTCTGGCACAAATTAGTGTGTGTCCAAGTGTTTAGAGCGACAATATTTGTCGTTCTAAAATTGAAGGAAAGCCGTGAAACGGAAGAATAATCGTGGTCATCTACAATGTTGAGCAAACTGTTTGTCGCTTTTTACAAATACGCTAAATTTACATATTTACGTATAAGCAAACAATACAAATTATGCATAACATTGAATTCAGCGAAGCGATCGACGTACATTAATCTGTGCGCTCACTAACTTACTTTGCTGAGCAATTACAGGTCAGGGACAAATTGCGTTATCCATTGATTGTGTGAATTCTTTTCAAACAATTAGTTTAATGAATTGCATTTTGAAAATTCTTCAATTCGCGTGTTTACATTTGAAAAATTGATTGTCGCAACATTTAAGTGTTTGCAAATATTTTTTCATTTCATCAAAGAGTAATCGCACAATTCAAGAAGCAATTAAACAGAACCTGTCTTTAGAATAATCTCTTTCAGTAATTTCACTTTCGTTTATGGTTAAAAAAATAAATAAAATTTATCACGAAATCGATTTCAATCGAAAGCTGTCGATTGAATGTGGTTTTTCATCTCTCATTCCTTAACGATAAATCAGTTAACAAAAGATGACCTCTTTTTATTTTCGATCACATCGAGAAAAAAAAAGATGAAGAGGAATCGAGCAATCCACCTTAATCCACCCATCTTTTCAAAAACTTATTCGCATCTCTTCGCTTCGAGCGTGTCTCACGATCGCAGTTAATTAGACTTCGCTCTGAATACTACTTACACTCTACGTGTTTTATGTTCACTGAACGTGATTGAGCGTAAGTTTGTAAAATCGAGCGAGAAAGCTAGAATGGAGAGAAAATTTCTATTATTAACTGAGATTATAAAAGAGAAGCTGAAAATGAATATTGTTCGAATCTTTACGTGTGAATTATATTTATGAAATGATAAAATCGGAACACCCGTAAGTGATTTATTTTCTTTCTGGTGTTCAGAATCATAATTATAATTATTGATTTTATGATTATTGAGATTTTTTTCTGGATTTACTATTTTTAATTTGTCTAAATAAGAATTTTGTTTGAAAAAAGATGTTTATAAGAAGATAAGCATTGAGATTCAAGCTTTCAAAAGATTGGGTCAACATATTAAATGTTGCAAAATTGTTTTTGAAATTTCAACTATACAATTTTTTTTGTGAATAATATGTTGCTGTCATTCGTTTTTTTTAATTATTATATTATGTAACAGTTCGTAATGATTATGAAATTTAAAGCTCATTGTAAAACTCCCTTACTTTCGGTATACTATGCGCGCAATTTGTGCTACCTTATCATTAAAATTTGAGTTTCTTACAATGTAAAAAAAATGTTGAAAGCTTTTCTATGTTCTCATCCTTCAAAATTCGACATTTTCAGAATAAATTTTTTTTCTCAGAAATGTTTATAACTATATAATTGTTAACATCCGTTGCTTATACCCAATTTTGTTAATTTTAAGGTACCTTTTTAATTGCGTTAATGCGTTTCGTTTTACTATAATTAAGAAATTATTTGCTAGTTCATGTAAACAGAAAGTAGAGTTTTCCTTTTTCTTTAATAATATTATAAATTTTTATTTTTTTTATGAAAAAAATATGAACAAAGCAAAATCTAAATATTTGAAAATTATCGTATCGTGACTTTTACAATTTTTATACTTATGATTCTTTTAGTAAATAACAAACAAAATACGTTTTTTGTGAGAAGATTGCATGAAACGTAATTTTAACCCACTATTGTTGTTTTCGCTTTTGTTTTTATTGTTTGTGTGCTATTTTATTAAAATTTAATCTTCTTCTTTATTCTTCGTCAACTTTGAAAGTGTTGAGATCTTTTTTCACGAAACATTAAATTTTTGCATTTTGCGAAAAAAAGCAGCTACGAAATATTATTTGAATTTCAAATTTTTATTTTCGAAAAGTAAAGCAAATAGATAACGTTTAGCGCTTACTTTTGTTTCAATATGAAAAATGGTTTTAATTTTGGTACTTGAATTTTAAATTAGAAAAAAGGTGAGAGAAAATTCATTCACTGAATGTATTCGTGAGCAAAATAATTTTTGCTTCAATTTATAGCCCACATTTTGGTTTTTAAAAATCAAGTTATTGAAAGTTAAGTTAACATAACGTCGATTTGGTCGTTTATGATTCAAATTTACACAATTTCTCATTAAATATTGCGATTTAATTATCACGATTATTTCATTATTTTTATTCTAACTTATTTTCTTTTATGTTTTTGATTGAATAGTAGAATTTAGCGCAAAAAAAAACTAATTACACTTGACAGCTCTTTAACTTACTTTGAAACTCTCGAGTAAGTAGCTTACATAGTTTTTCTAATAGCTAAAAATTTTTACCTTCTAGCCGCTTTTTCGATATACAATATCATATTATAATTTTACGTTTATCTCAAATTTATTGAAAACAATTATAAATAGCTTTTTGTATAGTAGCTAAAAATCGAACACTTTATAGTACAAAAAATGAATTTGTTAAAACTATAAACTTTTCAAATTATTTTTAACTTACAACATTTTTAATCCAAACATACAAACGCTAGAAACCTAATTTGAAAGCTGTTATAACAAAAAACAACTTTGAAAACTTTTGAAATATTCTTTTTGACATCAAATTTAAAGGCAAAATTTTATGTTCTTTTTTAAATTTATGAAATTTTTTGATAAAAATTTACTCGGAAATAAAAGCAGCGATTAAAAAATTCTTTTTTATCCGCACTATTTAAAGTTAACTTATCAATAGATACTTTGATGAAACTACTAACATTTTCTAGCAAATCTTTTCGATTCATTTACTTCGAAAATTTTCTCTTGGCGTATTTATTACTTAAGCGCTAAAGAAAGTTTTTTAGTTTACACACTATTAGTATCAGGGTGTAAGCATTATGCAAAGAAAATTTTACTGATTTAATCAATTTTATTTATAACCGGTTACGAATTTCACGTCAAAAATAAATTCTGTTAAAATCAAAGCTGAAAAAAGTTTATTTCATTTATTTTGATTTATTTTACATTTATTTTCTATACAATACCTTTTTTTAACAGGAAAAATCTGTTGAATTCGGTTGTCCTTGTCAAATTTGTGGATGTTGATTTTAAAATGAAAAGATATTTGAAAAGGTAAATACACTAAGGAGATTAAATAAATATTATCACATTTATACTTGCCTGTTTTGATTATCAATTTAACATGTTAGCCAGGAATGAAATCATTTTCTTGGTAGATGCAATGAAACGTTGGATTTTTTTTAATTATATTTTTATTTTATAAATTAAAAAGGCAAATTATGTCTGTTTATCAATGCAGCTCAAGGTACAGTTACTTTTGAAAATATTTTGATTTTTACCTACATAAAACAAGTATGCTTAGTGCTTAAAGCCTTGTCAGTATTAGTAAGTATGCGTTTGCTATGCTTTTTTGGAAAGAGTTATGTAGTTTGAAAATAAATTGGATAATTTGATGAGGTTGTCTTAAAAATAAAGTGTAACCTTTCAAATATTTTGAATAAAGTTGAAAATTACTTAATTAAAAAAAATAAAATTTGAACACTTTTAATGAAAAGCAGTTTACTCTCTCTCTCTCTCTCTCTCTTTCGCTATTTTTTATTTGGACAATATTTTTTAAAGATATTCGTTTGATTACAATCTTTGTGCGTCTATTTATAGTGATCAATTCAAGTGTACAAAGTTACGACCATTAATTGAATTAAAACATGCGATTCAATAAGCAAGAGGCAGATTTATTTGTTTGTGTTGGTTCGCATTAGAGAGTAAAATTGTCTTTCTTCGAGAAAAGTATTTTAACAAAAATATGATTTGTAAAAATAGTTAAAATAATGATTCACGCCTTGTAAAGTTTACATCGACTTATTCACTGCATTTTTATAACTCAAAATGTTTATATCTTTATAATAATGCTATTAGTTATTAACTTTGAGAAGTTTTCTAAAGAAAACTTTTTCAAATAAGTTTCCATAACAAAAGCTTGATTCAATTTTTACACATTCTTTACGGATTGCATCTTTATTCGTGATAAATGCCTGCAATTTAGTTTTGCATTTTTCGAGGACATTTTCCTCGTTTGAGAAAAAAAGCTTTTCATTCTTTTTCAATAAAGAAGCGAAAATATTATAATTTAAAATTCGTTTTCTATACAACATGCGATTTAAAAAAATAAATTATTTTCACTTGTTAAATATCAGGTCACTGAATGTCAGTGATGTGTTATTCTATCCTTTAAATTCTCATTTAATGGTGACGTTTAGGTTTTGTTACTTTTCTAAATTCGTCGCATTCTTTTCGAGTTTTAACAGTATCATTTGTACTTATGTGTTTCCTTTCACTTTTAAATTTATCCATAAATTGAAGCCGCTAAACTTATTAGGTTCTCTACAAAAGTTTGTAATTGACGTTGCTTTTTAAGTTGCTGTATCATTTGTTTACCTTCGATGCAACCACTTTTTTAATGGTCATCAAGAATAAAATTTGGTTGAAATCATTACTTAAATTTATTTCTCTCTGTTTACATCACTAGTGAGATTAATAATCAAATTTGTTTTGAAAGCAAGATGATAAAAAATGAATATTTTCATGATTAAAGTAAATTTCCACTTTATATCTTACATCAGTTAGTTTTTACGATAATTTTACCTCTTACAAAACGCATATTCTTGTTCTTTAATTTATAAAAAGTGACATTCATTTTTTTTCATATTTTGCGTTTCGTTCACAGCACGAGATTACTTGTAAGAATAAGCTTTAATTTCCGACAAATGTTGTTCAGATGTCAGAGTTTACAACACTATTATGTGAGTGGGTGGATGTTTTGTTAATTTTTTTAAAGAGCTTTCAAGTGTTCAAGTTTATTTCATGATGAATGGGGAAAGATGAATAAAGCATAAACTTCAATCAGTAGCATTAATGCAAATTTAAATTGAGATCTGTGTATGCATATAAAAAACATTGAAACAGTAGAAGAAATTCAGAGCAAAAGGCACTCGAATAATGTGATTCTCATTTTCAAAAGCGTTTATTCACAATTTTGAGCGTAGTAATTAATAATTTTCGAGTTACATTTCTTCTTAAAAGCATTTGCTATTCTAACAGATTGACAAATTTTTTTCACGAAGTTCTTCGCTTCGCTTTTTTTTAGTTGAGAAGAGAGAGAAAAAAAATCATGAATTTTAATGAAAGTAAATTGATTTAATGATTAGATCAAAAGATTAATTGCTCTAGTGATGCAATCTTCTCCTAGTTTCACTTCACGCAATAAAAGAGCAAAAAATTTATAAACGCGAAGATTGAGTACATGCCTCATTTCTTTTGTATTTCCTCCTTCGAACATTTTTAATGAAAAATTTTTCTAATCACATTTTGATTTCATGAGTTTTTCCGCAGTTTATTGATTGAATTTTTATTTATTCTTGTCGTGTCTAATCAAATTAAATCGAGTTAAAGAGCTAAAATGCGTGCATTTACATCTTATATCGGGTCAGAAAAAATTCGCAGCGGGATCTTCACACACAGCAATTATGATTCGAGAAGATATAAAGTACAGTTGGTAACCACTTTAATGTGATACATTTTCAATTCAAAACTTAAATTTTCAATGGTTGAGAAACATATTAATTTGTTTAATAGCGTATAAACCCGCAGAGTAGATTTTGCATAGAAAAATTCCTGAAAGTTCTCGCTTAAAACGCTTTCATGTGTTCTGCTTTGCTCTAAGGAATTGTGTGACATTAAATCTGTATCGTATATCATAAAAGTTTGAATTGACCTTTAAAAATAATGATGAGAAAATGTAGACCGTACTGCTTTCATTATCTTGATTATTCTTTTTTAAAATTCTTATTTATTTTAGTAAAAGTCACACAAATAATAATTTAATGGTAAGAATTTTTGAAAACACTCGATAAATACAATATCAAGAGATTAAATAACGCTGCGCTTGTTTAAGCGATAATAATTTCGAGTTCAGAGTTTTTTGCTTTATTTTCGCCTGTCAAAAATTTAATATTAAATTTATAAATGAATGAAAGTGATATGCAAGAAATTGCCAGCATAAGCAGATTGATTGAGGCGTCTGCCATCTAATACTCGGCTCATATTTTTATTTAAAATAAAAATTTTTATCGAACGATGAAATTGCAGTCAATGATAAAATGTTTGCTATCTCATCCATATAATCGCAAAAAAAATTCTGTAATTGAATAAGTGTGACTTATACAAAACAAGAAACCGATACTTTTTGATGCTTTTCTGCGTTAATTTATGAAGATATATACAAATGTAACACTTTCAATCGTTTATAACTTTTTAACCATTTGAGTAAATTTTATTTTTGGATAAATAATAGAGCTCATTGATACAATGTGATTGTGGCAACCCAAAACACTACTTACCAAAAATTAACCAAAAGACTATTTTATTTATTTTTTTAGAACTCGTGAAATTCATAATTAAAACCGTATGATCATGACCGTTATCTAAACAACCAGTGAATTAATTTGGTTCAAACGAATCTAGAAATTGTCCATTAAAGAAATTTTCACTAATAATAGCGTGAATTGTTTTTTCCATTGTATAAAGAATTATTTTAGTAGCGGATGATGTTTGGATGTTTGTTTATGGTCTCTTTTTTTGGGCGAATGTGTCGCATAATTTCACATCTACTGCATTTAAAACGGTTCGTGTGAAACAGTGACCCAATTTAAAGTGAAAAGTTCAAAAATTAACTCTTCGTACGCTATTATTAAAAAAAGTTTCTCGTAATGATAAACGTTTAAAATGCAGTAAGTAAGCAACGAATAAAGTTTTTTATCTATGCTAAAAATTGAATAAAATAAGAAAAGAGATTGTAATGAAAGCGAAACAATTCAAAATAACCAGTGAAAACAATTTTTTCGTTTTTATTTGAAAAGAGGCGATCTTTTAACCTTTAAAGTTCTTTTATCTTTTAAAGTCCGAAATGCTCTATAAACACTGATTTGTAAAAGGCACAATCAATATACCTGAAAATAAAAATTTTCAACGATTTTATTTTTAAAGTAAACAGACTAGCAAAGAGATGATAAAAAGGGATGTGTTAAGAAGCGTATAGAGCCGAACAAAAAATTATTTTATCAATTAAAAAATAATTTATTTCATTATTTAATATATAATAATTAAGATATATATATATATTAATGATATATATAATAAATCCATTATACTAGTATATATACTAGACTAGTATAGTAGACTAGTATATATTATTAGTAATATATATGGCTAACACAAGCAATTTTTTGTCAGGCAGCACAAAGAAAAGTGGCCTATTTACTATTGATACCAACAAATGAGAATGGATAAGGCATATGGAGTGCTTTTTCTGTCGAAAACTGTACAGAGTGTCTCCTATAAAACCGTACGATTTTAAACTTAATTATTTCAACAAAAGAAAGTGTAAACAAAATGAAATTTTTTAAAAAACATTCTTCAGATATTCCCACGATTGGTGTAAACAAAAATTTTGCGCCAAAATAGCACATTCGGACAAAAATCCGCATTTCTAAAAATGGTGTTGAATAGTGAACAACATGTTTTTGTGACAATAAATTTTTACAAGTTTGAAAGCTTAGAATCAGTGCGTAAAGAGTTCAAAAATGCTAATGGTGATGAAAACATCCCTGCCAAGACATCATTAGCAGCTTTAATAAAAAAAATTCGAAGAAACCGGAGCGGTAAATAATTTGCCGCACATCCGCAAAAAGACGGTCCTAACTGCCGAAAAGGTGAATGAAATTAAACAAAACTTTGAGAGAAGCCCGGCAAAGTCTTTAAAAAAATGTGCAATCGAGTGCGGTGTCAGTAAAGCATCAATGCAGAGATCGGCGCGCGAAATCG
>NCKU01003031.1:0-16513 GCA_003675995.1 Dinothrombium tinctorium | reverse complement strand
AAAAATTCTGATATAATATTATTTTTGGAGCAAAGATGATCTTATTTTGATTTTAAGATGAAAACGCGTTTTGCTTATTCAGTATCAGATGATTTAGAGCGATCTTTTTTTAAGAATAATGCAATTCTCCGCTATAATCGACAAAGATTCAAAGAAGAAAATCTAGAAAAAAATATTTTTTCGTTAATTTTAACGACTTTTTGTAAAATTTTTAAGAAAAAATAACCACACATTTGTACCACACATTTTTCCAATTTTTTACCACACACCACACACACATTTTGTGCATTTAAAACCACACAAAATCCGCTCCCTATTTATAACTTTGAAACGCATCACTTTTGAGCAAGGTTCGCGACAAACTTAAAAACATTCAAAAGTAAAATCAAGCAAAGTTATCAATTTTGTTTAAACAGATTTCAATATATTCGAATGAAGATGAATAGCAAAATGTGTGTTTAAGTGAGTGAAAAATAGTTTTTCAATTTTTTTCATGTGACAATTTCATTACAAGTTAATTAAAATGCTTTTGTGTTAGTAAGAACAAAAAGAAGTTAGAAAGAATTGAATACTTTTATGCAAAAAGGGGATATCGACTTTCGTTAAATAACTCCTGATTTCTTCAATCAAATTAAATGATTTTAAATTATGTCATTGTGAACACTAAGTTTTGTCTAAATTAAGGATAACAAATCATGAAACAAATATTGATCAAAATATAAGCTCAAGATTTATTTAACGAAAGCCGATAGCTCCTTTTTGCATAAAAGTATTCAATTGTCAAATAAATAATTTTTAAAAATAAATGTCGGAAGTAAAAATAAACACTTCAACATTCTAATTTTGATTCTTTGGACATGTAGTGAGACACCTTTATTCAACAGATTCATTATTATTTCAGAAAACGCATTGCTGCTATGCATATTGTTTGCTCGACGTTCGAACGTTTGTCAGCAAATTGAACACAATTTTTCGTGCTTTCTTTTCACATTTAAAAGCGATTGCAAACAGTTGAATGTCGACGCAAAATGAAATGTTCATTTTGTTCATAAAAAAATTCACAAATTTTATATTTAAAAACTCACTTTGCAAATGTGGAATTAACGTCTTATTGATTTCAGTGGAACATGTTCTGTAAACATTTCACGAATTATCGTTTGTCTGCTAAACGACGGTTATGAGCAATCATCAGCCTTTCCACTCAATCTCATCGTTTTTCGATTTCATCAATGGTAAGTTAAGAATTTATTTGCATTTTTAACATTCCTCGCATTCAATGTTGTTGGTTTATAAAATAAATTTTTACATTTTAAATTGAGAAACGCACTCTTAGCTGGCGTCTCCCTCAATTATCGTTCGGCCAAAAATTTTTTCCGAAACTTTAACTTATACAATATAAGATAATGTACAGAATATAGTTTCATGAAGTTCTAAACTTTTCTTGAGTTTACGCACATTTAAAAATGCAAAAATCTCCAACTTCTCTTCGCTTGAATTATTTAAACTTTTCACCTTTTTTCGCATAATACAAAATTTTGGTAATTTTTGCAGAGAGCTTAGAGAGCTTAAAGCTTATGATCGTGCCCGGCAGTTTGAAGAACAAGCATGAGCACGAACAATTTTTTGCATGCAACTCTAGCCTTAAACAAAAATTTCTTTTTGCTCCTATCGGCAATCGGTCCTTTACTATGCTACGCTTTCAATACGCTCAAACTTCTTTTGCACTCTTGCAGCTATTGAACATTTTAAATAAAAGCTACAATAATTCAAATCGAACAAAAACTAAACAAGTTTTCAGAATCAAAAAACTTTTTTTCAATTTCACTTTCGAAATTAAATTTCAATGAGACGTGAATTTGAATGCAGAAACAAAAATAAAAATGTTTAAAGTTTCATGATTAAGATTTGCCCTGAGAAGATCAGTATGCTGATTCTCGATAGTTAAAATTGCGCTCATTCGGGATGCGCTTGATGCCAACGAACAGATAAATCGTACAATGCAAGATTACGCATGAAGCGAGTAATCGCATGATTTTTAGACTCGTTTTATTCACTAGAAGAGTTCTAGTAATGGAGCAAATTTTGAATGGCTTCAATACATCTTGAAAGCACATTATTTAAATGCGATAAGCCAGCATTTTCGAAAAAGGCTTCAGAAAGAAAGTTGCAAAACTTGTGAATATTATTTTGACAAGCGTTTTTTGAAACAAGAAAAATATTCAAACAAATTTATCACGCGTTTTAATGATGCACAATTTAAAAAAATGAAAATGCACGGTTGCAATTACGCGTCGCAAATCTGTTCTTAACAAAGTGCTCGAAAAGATAAAAAAATATTTTAGCAAACGCTTTCCGGCTGTCATTTCCGTACAACATTTTCGCTCGTTGAATGCAATTATTATTAATATTCGAGCGAAATCGCGGCATTTCTTTTATTTTGCAATCGCAAGAGAAAATTTTCCATTCGAGAGCTACTCAAGTAAATTATGTGATACTCGTCATTGAAAAGTTTGCTTTTAAGCGCTTAAAGTAAGTTATGTAAAAAAAATTCATCTGAACTCTTCACTTCGATGCTGAAAGTGTTTCAATTATTTTATCTAAAAATAATACTCAACATAATTTGAAGCAAAAATGTTTCAAAGAACTCTTCTACTTTAACGCAATGTATTAGATTTTTACTTGAGTAAAAGCGAAAAAAAAAATCTTTGCATCTAGTCGCAAATCGAAATGCATGAAGCATGAATTAAGTTTACATAAAAGTTTTTTTTAACTTATCGGCTTACTTTGTTTAATTTGTTAAAGATAATCCTACAAAAAAGTATCAAATTGAAAGCATATTAACATTATAAGGAAGTGAGAATACATAAGCTCGCCTAATGAAAAATATTTTTCAAGAAATCCATCGATTCAAAAAGAAATCATTCTGCAAAAATTCAAATTAATTTTCTTAATCTTTTTTCACTCTTTTTTCAATTTAGTTTTTCTGTAAGTCTATTGGGTAAAAGTTTAAACTAGTTTGTCAATTAACTTGAAAAACTGTGAAACGTAGCTGATAAATTTTATACTTTTAAAATTGATTGAGCTAAAAAGTTTCAGAAAAATCAGAACATTTTGGATTTAGCAATTTTTAGACGAGAAACTATTTTTCAATTAGAGGTGAAATGGGATGAAAATAGAAATCCTAAATCCGCTCGTAAACACTTAAAACACCGCCTCCGGACTATTTTCTTTGAAGTTTTTTAAAAGATTAATTTTTCAGTTAACTCAAAGACCATTTAAGAGATTAAGAAAACTATTTTGACGTAAATATTAAAAATATCTAATGAAACATTAGAAAAAGTTGCAAAAATATGTTTAATCATGATGCTGGAAAACATTTTCAACATCTTTCGTAGACTGATCTATAAATATATGTGCTTTAATTTACACAGGTAAAGCTCAAAAACTTCATAAGCCTATGTAAATTATTCGTGATTAAAGTTTTGAAGTTCTATAAAATACTTTATAATTATGAGCGCACGAATAAAAGATCTTTAAGTTTCTCTGACAAGTTTGTTGTAAGTTCAGGTAAAGTACTTTCCTAAGATTTGAAGAAGACATGCGTCTCCTAAATCTCCTCCACGTAATCTTTGCTTGTAAAGTAAAAGTTTGTCTTTATGAGAAATATTTATGATACAAAGTGTAAATTAAGGCAAAATATAAAAGATTTATTAATTCAAAAACTTTTTTCTCTTCTCGGTAGTGCATGAAACCTTTTCTGTCCACAATAGTACGTAATATGAAAGCGCAATTGAAAAAGGAAGTTTTTCAAATATGAAATTAGATATTATTGAAAGCACAATACTCTTCTAACGAGTGAAGCTTTTTTTGATTGTTTCCCTAAATCAAGCCAACTTTTTTAGGCTTTTCTGTGTCAAGAAATGCGTACGATAAGATTTAAATTTGCGTGCGCTTATGCTTCCTCTGAAATTAAAAATTAAAATTACATATGCATTTATGCAAGTAAAAAAAACTAATTTATGCAGAAAGTATGCGAGAAAAAACTAATCTCGCACACTTATAAGTGTTTATCATCTATTCGCTAAAAAAATTTGACAACAAAATTGTTATCATTTAAATAATAACTTCACAAATGGTAATTGCTACAAATTAAAACATCAATCATTTAGAAATAATTTAAATTGTTCTACACTATTGCACAAGCTTTGCATCGAAACATTTTTCGATAGCCGTAATCTTCGAGTCCTTTTTAGATAACATTACGTAAATGGTTTACGAAACATTCACTTTTATCGATTTAATTACAACAAACTTTTTAATTTTTCAATTAAACTAGATTGTCTTTTTAATGTGTCGAAACAGAAATATCAAAACAAATAATTGATATATTTTTTTTCTTGTTAAGCAAAATTCATATTTAAAATTTTTCTTGTAAATTATGCGTGAAAGCAATAGAAATAAGCAGCGTTAAACTTTCATATTTAATTATAGTAAAAAATTGATTTGAAATGTTTTGCTCACTGAAGCAGCTGGCGCCATTTTTATAGAAAGTTTTTTTGCACCATAGCGTTTATATCATATTAAATAATTTATTTATTAGTCACAAAACAATCTTCAAATTGCGTCTTCTTTCACGAAAACTTTTGTTACGCTTACATGTACACTCTGTTTAAGTAAAAATAAAGAGAAAACAAGGTAAAAATGAGTGAAAATGTTTTCTTTTTAAATGAACAAAGTGTACTACTACATGACCATAAATAATTTAGCTTTCTCTCACTTTTACAATGATTAAAGTACAGAAGAACGAACTTTTGTTATTTGTTATTGCACAGTTTCAAGCAAGTATCACGAATAGCTGAAAATTTGATTGCATTTTGCTTTCTTTTTTAAAATGTTTAGGTGAGCATAAAAAAATTCGTAGTGAGAAAATTTATTTGAAAAGCCATCGCAAATAGCAAAAATAGAAAAGCAATTTCGTGTGATTTGCTTCGCAGCAGGCTTTTTACGAAGCACTGTTTTGAAAATGCAAAATCAAAACTTTGTTGGCTTTTCATTGAAATTTTTACATTGTAAAACGTCATTCTAAACCTTTGATATACTTAAAGAAAAGCGACATTCCAAAAAACAAATTTGCATGTTTTGTATGGATAAAATTAAATTAGCACAAACACTCGAATTTCAAAACAAATTTTGCTACCTGGCGATGCTTTTTGATTCCGATAAAAGTTGTGGAAAGGGTTTTCAATAATTTTTTGTTTAAAATGAATTTTTCCATTGACTCTATGTATAAGAAAAATCTTTGAATGAAACGCCTCCTCTTTTATGAAATTCCAAGTTATGAGAGTAAATCTGTTTGAAATTTGAAATTGAAATTTTTATTAAATTTAAGACTGGCAGTGCTTATTTACAAAAGAAACTAACGATTCTGAGACAAACAACTTTGTATTGTTACTTTCTCATTTCAGTGCAACCATAGATAACTTTACGCGTTCCTCTATTTGTCCTGAATTCTTCGTCATAAATTCTTAGCCATTACTTTTCACACCTTTTAATTGCTTGATATTCAAAACTTTCTATTTTTTCTAATAAGGGAAGAACATCTTTTTAATGATCAATTTTAGTCTATTTCTTTGTTGTTGATTAAGACAAAGTTTTACTTGAAAAAGATTTATCTGTCTATGATGCTCTGCAAATATTTCGTCACTTGCGTACAAACGATTTTATTTAATTTTTATTCAATTCGAGTAATTTCAAACTGATTTTTTAAATTAAATTTAACGCTTTGAATTTACTGCTTCAATAGTTGCGTTGCGTAAAATTGAGCGAGAATGATGCGAAATGAAAAACGAAAACGTGCAATTTAAATTTTTTTGATGTAGAATATTTATTTTATGTAAATTTTTTTTATCTTGAGAGTGTTTCTTTTTCTCTTTTATTTAGAAAGAACATTGCACATTTTCTTTAAAAAAAACAAAAAAAAACATGAAAGCTTTATCAGAAGCAGCAAGCATCGAGCTTGATTTCAAATTCAAAACAGAATATTATACAGATAAGCGCTGACGGTGCCAATATGGATGTCTTTCGGTTTTTTTCTTTTCACTCTTGATTTCCAAATATTTTGCATTAAAAAAACAAGCAACTGAAATACACAACTGTGCAACTGTCTTTTGATCACATTTCGACATTTTCGATGCGAGAAAGATCAAAAGATAAGCAATCGAAAATAAAGCCGAATTTTTGATTTGACCAAATGCGTATTTAAGTAGGAAACGATCCATCATAAAGATAATTAGGAACAATAGGGATTGATATCTTCTCTTCTAGATTCTAAATGCTGAATGTCTAATAATAAATTCGCATTCACCATCACGAAAGTGAAATAAAAATTAAATCGTTTTTGCAATGCTGCTATCAGCCTCTTATACTGAACTATTATCAAATATTTATCAATTGATAAATGAAATTTATTTTATCTCACTTTAAAATTTTTACAAGTAGATCAAATACTAAAAGCCTCGGCGGGGGATTTTTTGATTGAAATTAGAATTAAAGCAAAAGTATATTTAAGTCAAGTCCAATAAATTCTTTCTTAATTTTCGCGTTTGATCTTTAACGCAAATCATTGAAGATTGAAATTTACAATCGTTGCCAAAATATAAATTTTTTAATCTAATTTCAATGAAAATTTTAAAATTTAAAGTTTAAAATCATTAATCTGAACGCTAAAAGAAGGGAAAGTGTATAAAGGACTTGTTCGCCTGACTATATATGTGCATATATATACAACAATATAAAAACAGTCAGGCGAACAAGTCCTTTAATAATTTTTATTTGTTTTTGATACTCACTTTTAATGTAGCAAAATTCTGTTCTGCGATCAGTAGAGCCATGAATTTTGGTGCTGAGAAGAACACAAATTTTGTGGCGTTCAATTTTGCCACAACACTCATACCAATAATAGTCACAGCACGAAGAGTTACACTCGTAAATCTTTGTATTACACTTCACACTTTGCAACTGCAGCAAAGCATGAAACCAGCATGAAAGCACTCGGCTTTTGCCAATATGATAGCAATTATTGTGCAGAAAAACTGTGCTCATGCATCTAGAGAGTCTTTCGCCAAAAACTCGCGTGTTCACAAGTTTAATCGTCACTCCGCTCTCAAGGAGCTCGGTACAATCGCGAGTCTCACATTACCGTGTCTCTCACTCACACTTGCACCAGTATTCTCGTTGCTTTCTCAGATTTGAACCCAAGCATTTGAAGTATGTTTGCTTCACATTCGAAACCAGTCAGCCAATTCGTTATCTCTACTTTCATGGCTTAAATTTTCGATTTAAATTTAATATCTTTAATTTAAAATTCCATTTTTAAATTCATAATTAAAAATTCAATTCACTAGCTTAATATAATTCTGAAATGAATTCTTAAGAATTTGCCATTTGACATGATTTGGTGCAATTTTTGTGATTTTTGGTGACAAAATTTTAAAGGAATCATTTATACATTACATCATTTATACTTTATATCAAAAGAGATTTAATATTTTAAAGAAATAAAAATTTTAATGATGCACCAAAATCCATGGCTTTAGCGATCAGTTTCGGTTAGACCAGAATAATTCAAATTCGCTCGCTTCTTGCGCTTCTTGCATTCGCAGAAAGCAAACATGCAGCCATCCTAAAAAATGTCAGATTTTCTGATCGTTTTTATTGCCAAAAGTTCTAAGGACAATGACCTTCCCGCAACACTAGGCAAAGCGGGTCCCACCCTCGGCAAGAGACGCATGAGGATGATACAAAATGGGGCTTGCTAATTTTTTTTAAAATTAATCCCCAGATAATTTTTGTAGTTGGTGGTTCACCCCTAAGATAGCCTTTGTAATTCAGTTCAACAGCATCGATGTTGTAACAGTTTTTTTATGTGATTACTATTCTAATGCCGCGTGAAAAAATTTCTACGCTATTTCAATCGTTTCCATTCCAATATGATTGAGCAGTTTAGATCAAAATCATTTGTTTCTAAAAGCATTTTGACTACACTTAACTCAAACAGTCTCAAAATTAAATTTTTCCGCAGCTTTAATCATTTCAAAAATTGAAATTTGTGATACAAGTCTATTGAGAGAAAAGATTCAAAATAATGTGTCGGTAGCAAGTTTGAATTAGCGTGTTCGGTGTATGTTTGAAAATTAATTCAAACCGATTTACAAGGAATCAAAAGCTGTCTTATTCAATACTCACCATTATTTAAACAAACGCTTCTAAAAGCGACAGCATTTTATACTTTTTTAGTTGAATTTTTCATAAGATAACATTGAAGTATTGAGACAATCGCATTTTTTTGCTTAAGTGGTCACTTGTCATATATTTTAAATTTAGAGAGCGCATTTATTGCGGAAAACGAAATGTAGGAAGTGTTGACTCAACAGAAAGCAAAGAAAACACATTTTTTAATTTTTCCATCTCGAGTTTATCGCTCCAACTGATCAAAGTTTGCCAAGTCAAGAAAAATTAAAAAATTGAAATGCGATCTTTAAACACATGATGCTATTTCATCAGAATTTGATTGTTTAACTCAAATTTATTTAACTGCACTTATCTATCTGTTTTATTGCAAAGCCGATACGCCCTTTTGAAATGAATGCATTCATTTGTTCTTGTGAAGAAGAAAGAGCGAAAATAAACTAATAAACAAGTTAGAATAAGCTTTATTCAACACAAAATAATTGATTTTTATCCATATTGTGTTTCAATACAATAATAATTATCTTTTAACGATTGGTTTTAAACTTCTACTATAATATCATATGATAACATTAACTTTTACAACATTTAACATGTAATTTCAATTTAACGTATATTACACATGAGATACACATCGTGACATTTATTTGTAAGCTTTACTCTCTTTTTTTTATGGCGCAAAGATTCTCAGTCTTCATTTAAATTGACTATTTGATGATAAGAGAAAAATTATCATCACAAAGAATATTGAATTCGTTAAGGAATTGATAATACATTCAAAGATAAAACATCTTCATAATTGAGTGAAATTTGAATAACAAAATTTTGTTTAACTGAAAATTATTTTTTAAACTCAAGTTTTTTAAAAATAAATTTACACACGCAAATACACTTATTCAAGCGCTTATGATATTACATTACTTTACATACCATCCTTTTGTATACAAGCCAACGTGGCTCAAGTGTTTTTATTTTAACTGAAGAAATTTGTTAAAATCCGCGAGTAAAATTACGCAAGTAGTTAATTCGACATTATTATCGATACAAGATATAAAATGAGTTTTCGAGAAAGATTTTCAAACTAATACCTTTGGCAATGTAAGCTCACAACTTTTTTTTTGTTTACTTACGTTGTTAACAGCATCTTATGAATTTTTCGAAATAATTTATTTTCATTCAAATTTTTTACGTTTTTTTCTTTTTTCGTTTAATTCATTGAAATTATTTCAAAATTTCAAAAGGCTGAATTGACTTCAGAAAACTTTTAAGAGAAACTTTTGAATAGAAATTTGAAAAGTGTTCAAATTTAAGTGCATTTACTTGAAAAATTTAAAAAGTAGCTAATAGGAAGGTTTGTTGCTTTTAAATTTAGACTTTCTGTCTCGACAAAAGTTGCCATCGCCAAAAGTATAAGTCAAAGAAAATCAACTCGTTTTCATGCTTCAATTTGAATCGATCAAATGGATGACATTTCTTGTTGATCTCTTTACTTTTTACTTTTTAAAATTACTGTCTAAGTACAAAAAAAAAACACATTTTACGTAAATTATATGTTCGAAATAGACATCATTTACTTTTTATGATGATAAAAGCGAAATTTCAGGCATTTTTGAGATAGCGGCAAATGCAGCCAAATAATCGCTGTCCAAATGAGTGATTGTCTGAAAGATGAGAACATGCGCTTACACTAAACTTTTTGAATACATTTTTTATACCAAAGCACGAAAAACGAGCAAAAAAATGTTCATTATAAATTGGTTTGATTTATGAAATATAAAGCGTAAATATAATGTGAAAGTAAAGGTGGAATGTTAAAGTATCGTGCGTGGCGATGTGTAAAACAAGTGGCTTACGATGTTCAAGCGAGTGAACACCAATTCATTTTCAATCGGTTTGTGCAATTTTTCACACAATCAGAGTATGTGAAATCAGAGAAAAATTCAAAAATTAAATCGCTGAGCGTCGGTTTGCAACCGGATCAATCGTTTTGAGAAGACAAAAAAAGAAATTCTCAGAACATATTTTCGCTTTTTCGGATGAATAAAATGTTAAATCAAATATCAAATAAATGAATCAAACTCGAAATTGTCATTCACATTGAACAATGATAAAATTTGTGTTAAACATTTTTTTCGAACTTCCATCCACAATCATAACACTAAGTGTGTATACTTAAGCCCCTTTAATATACACACAAAGTGACCAACACTGTGCTTCAACCTGAATAATTATTTAAAAAAAGTTCATTTTGGCGGTTTTCACTGAACTTCTGGAGCAAAAGGACGGATCCTTCAAAGATAAAAATGCACAAGCAGAAGGTTCAAGTGTCCGAAGTGAAAAGTTTTCGCTTGTTGTTTTGTAGGAATAAAAACGTTATACAAATTGAGTGATGAATTGAAACGTAATGCTGCGAACAAAAAGCATTCGTTTCAGGCATCCATCGATTGATGAAGAAGTGAAATTTCGTGTTTAATCTGTTGATAGTTGTGTTTAACAACGATTACGAAAACCATGAAAAGAAGCGAATGCAAATATCTTTTCTTGATGAAGTTTGTTTAACAAGTTTGTGTACGCCCGCAAAAACATTAATGAAGCTCGCGCGCTTTTAATGAACGCATTAAATTTAAGTGCGAATAATTAATGCAATCAGTTTGTTTACAGTTGTACTATTTGTATTTGTGCAATGTAAAAAGAGTCGGAGAAAGCAAGCAAAACCATTCAATTTAAACATTGCCATTTGTTAGCCTCGTGAGTTTGGTTTGCGTCGCGGTCGTGATTTCGGCTCCTGTTCGCTCGACCTCGTTTCGAGTGAATGTCTGCTGCCTGTTGCTGCTACTGCTATTGTTGTTATTACAGGCGATCACTTTTCGAAAAGCTTTGCGAAAATTTTCGGAGAGGAACGCGTAGAGTATCGGATTTACACAAGAATTGGTGTACGCGAGTACGTGCGCCACTATTTGAATCACAATGTTCGAAGAGCGCATCGGATAAGCGTTGAAGCTTTTGAGCACTAGAACCACTTGTATCGGCATCCAGCAAACGGCGAATATCACCACTACAACCACAACTAGCCGCGTAACACGCTTTTTACATCGCACACTTTCTGTACTCATCTGGCCACCGGGAACAACGCCGAACCACAATCGCTTCAGCATTAGCATGTATAAGATGAACGCTAACGCGAGCGGTACCACGTAAGAAGAGATGAAGAAGCAAAGCTGAAATAAGCCGTGATTGAAGTCGGTCGAGTTGAAAGTGCAATAAAAATAAAGCTGCCCGTTCTCTCTCTCGTCGATAAAGATGTTGTATGTAATTAACGTAGGTATACATAGAACTAGGACAGTAATCCAAGTGGTTCCGATGGCCCAGTATGCATTTTTTTCTGTTCGTATCGACATGGAAGCGATCGGATGCACAACGGCCAAAAATCTGTCCAATGACATAAGCACCAGTGTGTAGATACTGGCGTAGGCACAAACATGAATAAAGTACTGCACAATTCGGCAACACACTTCGCCAAATGGCCAATAGCTTAGCGCGTAGTCCCAAGCGGTGAATGGTACGCAAACAACGATAAAAAGCAAATCTGCGATCGCCAAATTTATGATGAGAAGATTGGTAGTCGAACGCATTTGAGGATTGCAAAGTACTACAATTACGACAAGCGCATTTCCAATTAAGCCGACGATTACTATGATCCCGAAAAATATCGGAACAACCACTGAAATATACTTTTCGATCATGGCGAAATCGTACATCATATCTTCGAACAGAGTGCAATTCGACGCCGAATTGTTGCACTGTTGTTCACTTATATTCTGAGCTTGCAACTCGCCCATTGCCATTTGGTAATGTTCTTCGTTCTCGAGCACCGGATCAAAATGATCAACGTCTTCACCCAGAACAATGTCTTTGCCGAGATTGTAGTATGACATAACACTTAACTTCACTTTGTCTGTAATATAGAAAGTTTAGCGTTTAAAAGCATTTGTTTGGAATAAATATAAAACGAGTAACAAATGAGAAAAGTTTGGCGAGTATTTGCATTTTGCGAACGAAAGTGTTTAGCGAAATTCTGAGCACGAATCTGAAACAAAAGTCTTTTCGAAAAATACGCACGCATCGCCGTGTACGCAATCAATCGATTACTCCTCCACACAGTGCTACAAGTTTCTGAATATTTTGTTTACCACTTTTTTAGAAACTTCTTTTCTGCGAAAATCAATTGTTCTCAAATGAAAATAAATTCTCGCTTCACGATACTCATTGAAAATTAATTTTTTTAGTTGAAAAGAATTTAGAAAATCAAGCAAACGAAAAAAATTGAAAGAGAAGAACGATTTTGTTTTTTTCCTAAGTTTATAAAGATTATGGGATAAAAAGTAATGTATACACATGAGATTGCATTCGCAATGCACAGGTGCGCAAAAAACTGCAAATGAAGTTGGGCTTTGCAAAACGCTATGCATATTAGGCAATAAACAAATTATTTGCCTCTTCTCGCATTTCGCAACCTTCTTCTTTTTTCTAGCTATTACACGAGATGCTTGATAAACATTTCATTAAATATTTTACGTAAACATAGCTAATTTGACAAATTGTATACAAAGAATTTTTCTAAGCTAAATTCTTTTGCTTCATTTACTGAATTTTTTTTCAACTAAGAAATTGCTTAAAGCAATTTTTCAACGTACTTTGAAGATGACTGATTGCACTTATTTTCACAAATAATTTTTATCGAAAATAAGTTTATACGTGTATCACAATGTTTCTCTCAAAGCCCGGCTTATCGCGCGAGCGGTGATCGTTTTACAAAAATTAACATTAAGCCTATGGGAGACATACGTATCTGCATTCTCGATTGAATTTGAGCCCCTTCTCATTTTAAAATCAGTGAAACTTTCTACAAAAGCGTGTAATATAGTTATTCTAATTATAGTTGAGAACCAAAATGGAACAAGTAAGTATCAAACAAAAACAATGAAAATAAAAACGTCGCGATAAGCCGGGCTTTGAGCGAAAAATTTTGATACACGTGTAGACTTATTTTCAATAGAGATTATTATTTGTGAAAATAAGTGTAACCCGTCATCTTCAAAATACGTTGAACAAGTGCTTTGAAAATTCTTTTGCCTATTTTCGCGATAATAGCAAATAATTTAATGAGAGCTGGTCTGATTAGAAATGAATTTGTCTAAAAATGATTTTAAAGGATATAAAAAAATAAAAGACTTTATCATTAAATAACCAATGTTGAAACACGCTTTTTGCACAAAATTTATAATAATGTTCAAAATGTTAACTTAAACTTGTTATTATCTCAGGGCTTAGATACAACGAATCGAAATTGCTGAAAATTTTTTCACGCGCTTAAGTGACTCAAAACAATTTTCGAAAATAACTTCCAAAACAGAAAAAATTGAAAAATTTCAAAAATTTATTTTTTGTACGTAAAATTAAAAACTGTGTTCGAAGTTGCAGATTCAAAGTAATAAAGAGGCAAAACTTCGCGGTATGTTTGGTTCTTCTTGTTGTAAGATAAACTAAAGGTTGTAAAAGAAGGGAGTAATATACTTCTTAGCTGATCATCAAAACAGAAATGATTTAACGATGGATTAAATGTGACAATATTTGTCTTGAAAAGATCAGATTTGCAAAGAAAATTTCATTTGATAAATATTTCATTTCAAATGAAAAAAAAAATGAAAAATTGCCTCAGAAAGAAAAAATATAAAAGAGAAAAGAGCATAATTACATTTTTGTTATAGTAATTAAAATTTCACAAAAATAACAATTTTGACATTTTCAAAATTTTTTAAAGAGAGCTTAGAATCTTTTGTTATTTTTGTAAAATGATCAGATCGCTGGCTACTAATTTTGTGTATATCAAAAATTATTTAATCTATGCTTAGCTAATGAAAAATATGACATTTTATTTTTGCCCAACCTGTAGAGGTTAAATAAATTTTCTTTTGTAAATAAAGTTCATTATTTTAATAATTATGGTACCACAAAAAATCGATAAACTTTACCAAACAGAATGGCATAAACAAGCACTCAAAGTTGAAAAGCAAATTAAACTTGTTTCTCTAAGATGATCATTTGACTCTTATTAATATATTAAGTAATTATTTTCGTTTCTTTATTTCAACTTATTGAGCTTCCTATCAATAAATCGTTTAATTTATTGCTTACACTTGTACACTTGTGTCCAATAAAATCTTTCATTTTATTTAAAATATACTGTGCCGCAAAGAAAATAATTGAAAGATTTTTCTGGACATGAGTGTACAATGTGTCCCAAAATTTCTTGTTCAGCCTAATTTGAATTTCATCGAATTATAAACTTTATTCAAAATAAAGGCTCTAATGAAATTGGTGACATTCAAGTTAAATTGAATGAGTTGTTTATGTTTTTAAATTGTTTTTGATTCTTTTTTATCTATTTCTCAGAGAATTTCTACTTTTGCATACAAATTTAATTTAATAAGATTGATAGCTCATTGTTATTTCACAAACTCATTACAACTTATTTGACACAGCTTCGCTCAAATTAGTTTGCTCAGAAAAATAAATTAAAATAAACGGCGAGTTTGAATGACAGAGATGGTTAATCAATAGGAACGAAGCTGAAGATTTGTGCACAAAATCTGATTTATAGTGGTTTTCGTGAACATAACATTTGCCTCAATCAAACTAAACATTTTATTGCAACAACATTTGTTCGAAAGAAACGAGATCGAAATAAACTTCATTCTTTTTCCTAGTTTTGCATATTGCGATTTCAATTCTTTTCTCGCATCGCATTTTTATCGATAAAGCATTAAAAAACGGCCATTTTTATGTAACATTATTATGTGCGAGATTTTTCTAGCTGACGTTTGTGACAAGCTTCAGTAGCGCATAAAAAATTTATTTTCGAATAACATTTTTATTGCTTATACACAAAAACGCGAATAACAAAAATGCAATTGCAAACTAATAATCTACGAAGATTATTATAGAATTCAGCTAATTTATGTCTTTTTTGTCTTTTTTGTTGAACTATTTGCCAAAATGATCATCTTCAGAAAGTTTGCAAAGCTCAACGTGTCAAGATTATTTTATCTCTGCAGGTATTATCGCGGAAATGGAAGTGGCAAACAAATGACTTGAGCCTTCCTTTTATCATTTTTCAATGTTTTAAATTAATTAAATAAACAATTAAAAAAATTTGCATTTTTAAAGCTTGAAGTAAAGTGATTTCTAAACATATTTGACTATTTTGCGTGCCTAAAAACTTGTTAAGGTAGCTAAGAAATGAGATAATGTGTAAATTTGATTTTCTTAATTTCATTTTAAAGCATCTAATGAAAACCGATGGATGCTAACGATCTTACTGCATTCAAGCTAAAATTCATCGAATGTTAATTTTTAATAAATCAAAAGCATATATTGGCATCGATCTTCTATCCAGACATTTGAAAATTGTTAAAATTACATACAGTTTCGGAAAAAATGTTTGCCTCAGCGATAATTTATGGAGAGACGCCAGCTAAGCGTGCGTTTCTCAATTTGAAATAAAATTTTATTTTATAAATAAACAAAATTAAAAGCGATAAATGTTAAAAATGCGAATAATTTCTGAACTTACCATAGATGAAATCGAAAAAAAACGATGAGATTGAATGAAAAGGTTTGATGATTGCTCAGAGCCGTCATTTAACGAATAAACGTTAACTCATGAAATATTTTTACATGGCAAAACAAGTAACACTAAAATCACTTATTATTTGCACACGTTAATTCCACATTTGTAAAGTGAATTTTGAAAAAATATTTGTGAATTTTTTATGAACAAAATGAGCATTTCACTTTACGTGGAAATTTTGAATGCTTTAAATTTTGTCGCTAACCCTGCTCAAAATTGATGCGTTTCAGAGTGATAAGTAGGGCTCCAAATTTATGTGATCACATAATTTTTAAATTATAATAGAAATGAGTTGAGAACATAATAAGAAGCAAGAATATAAAAAATCCGACATTGATACATAGCATAAAAAATCACATAAATCACATAATTTTACTCTCAACCACATAAATCACATAAAACACCACATATTTCTATTTGTAGAATTGAATTTTGCTTTAAGACTGGTAATAAATACCTGTTTTAACAAGTGGTTTACATGGAATGTTTCATAAAATATGCGAAATTTTACTATTCATTTCAATTCAAGCAAATTTTGAAAATGCCTATTATAGACATAAAGACAGTGTTTAAATT
>NCKU01003030.1:385-16514 GCA_003675995.1 Dinothrombium tinctorium | reverse complement strand
CTTGATTAATTTTTAGAATAACAGTAATTTACAGTTTCTTTTAAACAAGAGGATAACGTAAAGTTAGTGAATTTATTATTTCGAAATTACAAAAATTTGAATTTCAATGAGTTCAACTACAGTTTATAAGTTAACTGATTTGAATATAGTTTGAATCATAATTTTATTCGCTTTAATCACAATATCCGCTTACAATCTGTGCTTGTCCCGAAATTTTTCATCACTAAAACAGAGCGAAAGCAAATGATCATTTGATTCGGAAATGTATCAAATGTTTTTAGTGGAAACAATCTCGTGCCAGGATGTATTGCGATAATTTAAACCAAAAATGCCGGTTTTAATGGATAAAATGCCAAAAAATTTTGACAGTTCCTCTACATATGTGAACGCAATTGTTTTCTGAGTAAAGTGAAGTTGTTCGTTCGATATTCATTTCGCTATTTCGAGTTTCGAAATATGAACTTTGGAATTTTGCATAAAATCAACATTATGTTGAATTCTGGCGATTTTGCTTCTCGACTCGCAATTATTTGGCAAATTATGGATTTTTTTGAAGATAAGAAATGAACTGCTACTTGAAAAAAGATGTGATATAAATGAAATTTTAATTAAACTCATTTTATAAATTAAATAATACATAAATTCATATTTTTGGTTATGCGATTTATTTGGTTATGATCATTGTCGAAACGATTATTTCTTTTGTGGCGGTTGAAAATTTCGAAACAGTGAGAAAAGTCCGTCAATACAGTTGATTTAATTATCTTTTATGGTTATACATAACTTTAATAAATGATTGAATATAAAAAACAAGACATAATATCGAAATTTGTAAATAGCTGAATTAATGATTTTTAGAATAGTAACCAACAGAATATGTTGTTATTTTATATTAAATCAATCGATAAAATTTCATATCGATGAAGATAGCAACACATTTCGAGGGCAGTCGCTTGTTAATTTTGTGTTGTTGATTTCTTATTTCATAGAATTGACGTATTCGAGAGACTTTCGCTGTGATAATTACAGTGGTAAAATTAAATGCCTTCAACCGAATGCCAGTTAGCTGTTTCAATAATGTGAACACAAATTAAATATCACGAGCATAATTTTCTTCACCCTGAGATCCCATTTAAGAAAATACCACACTGTTAAGAGTCGGTAAATAAGAAAAAATCTCAGCTACCAAAATTCTAAAACAAAATTTTTAGTCTATTCTCATAATTCTCAGGTTTATACAATAAGTACAATAAAACAGATCAAAAGCATTGCAGGTGAATGCATCAATGGCAAATATTTTCGATGGAAATGAAAAATCGTCGAAAATTCGCCTTTTTGAAAAATGTATAAAAAATGTTCACAAACTTGTTTAATTAAATTCGATGTGCTTTTTGAAATTTTTTGGTAAAAATTTTTTACAAAGGCGAATTGTATTTGCTTTTTACACACGGTATCACATTAAACCGCAGTTGGCACTCATATTAAACCTCGACAATGTTTTCGTTAGAACAAAATCTTCTCTCGCTTAACGTTTGAATTTTTTAAGAAAATTTTTTAAAATGTTCACTTATTTCATGCGAGAATCGAAACAGCACAATGCACAGCAAAGACAAAATGCGAAAATGAGTGCGAACAATTGAACCACGGCGACGACCACGCCGACCGTTATGATCAGTTGCCATTTTTCATCGACAAATTTCTTCACTTTTTCACTGCAACCTTCTCGATTGATGCCAGTCGCTTTCAATTTTGAGTTTGAATCGAATGTAACTTCACGACGATTGCGATCACAGTTACGTTCGGTCGAACAGCAAGATGCAGGCACTTCGAACGTGCCGTGAGTTTCTTTGCTAACGCCAATGTCGATTTTCGATTTGTTGCCTTGCTGATAGCGCGAACTCGACCAATCTTCGACTCCTTTGGCGCCACAGCATTGAAAATCTTTTTGTACTCTATCGATCAAATATTCGGTCGCACTTTTGCCTCCTTTCAAGTAGCGCTCTTTGATCATGTTTTGAAAATCTTTCTGCACTCGCTCTTTTACCAATTCCTCGTGCGTATTCGCCCAGTATACTGCCACTCCGCAAGCGACTCCCATTGTTATGCATAGAAAGATATACTTCAAAGAGAAGAATGTGAAATTGGCTATTTGAGAATGAGTAGCGAGAAAGAGAGAGCAGAAAATATTCCTAAATATTCTCAGAGAATACAAGAATAAAGTGTGCGACATTTTTTCGTGTGAGAATTGAAAAGAATGCGAGGAGGAAAAACATTTGTCGCTCTCAATCTCTCTCGTTCTCTTGGGCAGTAATCGCTTACCGTTCCCAGAAGGCAAGTGCTTTCTCGTATAGCACCGCAGCAGCCTAAAAAGCCAACCAGAGTCATTATAGCACCTAACGCCATGAGAACGAAAATGGGCGTATTGTATAATTCGCTTGAATCGACATTAACCACATAATAGTTGCTGTCAACGTAAAGATAGATAGACAAACCGAGAATTCCAACGCCAAGAAGCTGTGAGAATAATGAACATACATTTAATGCATTAACCAATTGATTTTTTCGAAAAGAGGTGCGAGACGTTCTTGTGAAATTTTGCTTTCGTCATTAAGTGGTTAAGAAGTTTTGGACTCGCGTCAAAAAAAGTTTGGCTGCGATGCTTTCAACTTGATGCGAGATCTAACAAGTGAATATCTATTTGATCATTAGAAGCTTCTGCTTTGCTTTGCGGCAGCACAAGATATCCAAAAAAGTTCATTGTGCATTTTCTTAATCGCAGTAAAAAGCAGTGAGCAAATTTAAATGATAACTTCGCATTATGTTCTAAAATTAAACATTCTTTCCACAAAATAATATCATTTCTAGTGAAGTGAATACAAAGCGAGTGAAATGATAATTTTGTACGCGGACAAAAAATTTTTTATTACGCGTTACGATTAAATTGTTGATTTCATCTAACTGCTCTTTGCGTTAAGCTTGTTTTTGCTCTCTTCGCCGACAAAGATTATTCTTAACAACTGAGCTAAGCTAAAACTAAAGTACTAGTGCTTGAAACAAAAACAAAGCGTGACGCCGAGCGTGAATTTAAGTGGAAAAAGATTGCTGAAAATAAGATGATTGAAAACACATGCCAAGTGAAGAAGGCAAAGTGAAATACGTGCGCTATTCAAATCAAATTATAATTGTATTAGGCAACATAGCATAGTATTCAAGTCGTACACTGTTTGTGTATTTGTACGTAAACATATGCAGAGAAAAATGAGCATTTGCATTTTTTAAGCGAAGCAGAAGCTTGATGAATGTGAATAGTAATATGGATACAGCGAGCAATGAACTTAAATGTATTGACCTAAGGCTTTAAAGTGGGCGCGGCACTTTTTTGCCTCTTCAGCGACATCATCATTATTACCATAAATCGATTAAATGAAAAATAAAAATAATAATACTCTTCAACGCATTTCTTGGTCGCTTTTCTTTAAAGTACAGCGACTGAATGAAAGCAAAAAGGCGAGAAGCGAAATGCGAAAAGTGAGATCAGAAAAGCTGAGAAAAGAAGAAAAGTGTGAACGCATCGAGACAAGCGAAAGTGCAAAAATTATTTTTTCTTACGTAATCGAATACACAAATTATTATGCAAATGGCCAATGTATCATTACGTTTAGCGAAGCGATACAAACCGCGCGTATAATTTACACACCAAATACTCATTCCTTTCACTTGATTCGCGAGCGAAAAAAAATAATTTTTCTAATTCGATCAACAAAACATTAAATTCATTTTTGCATTGAGAGAAAAAACTTTAATTAACACAAATATAAAAATTGGGACAAATTTCAAGTGTCAATTATGAAGAAATTGAAACTTTTTAGTCTACGATAGAAAGAGAAAAAAATTTCTTTCGCAATGTTTTGGTTTTTTCAAAATCGGACAAATTTTTTTGAAAACGTGCTCCGAACAAAAAGCAGCCTCTTAGCGCACACAAACAGAATTCAAGTGCCACCATCTATGTGCTTTTGTTTTACTTTCTGCTTTTAAAGGCAAACTGAAAATCACCAATTCGGGCATTTAACACGCTTCGAATCGCAATGTGTTGAGCACATTTGGTGAAAACGTTTTCGAAAGTTTTCATTTTACGCTCATCAGCTCACTTTCGAACTTGTAATCACTCGATTTTCAATGTGCTTTAAGTATGAAGTGGTAACAGATAAGCGCTTATCTTTTGAGCGACCAAAGTAAGCGAAGTGTTAATTATTTTGTGCTTGAAATAAAAAACAAACTACGTGCGTTTCCAATTAGCATTTTAATGACGAAGAGTGAAATAACTTCAAAATGAAACTTTCATTGCCGAAACTTTCTCACATATTGTGCTCTACATTACGATTTGAAGTTAGAAAAGTTTAAGTTGCCTGAACTTGAGAACCAATCGCACCATCGCCAGAAATATTTTTGAAACTAGAAAATTCATTAATTTACAAAAGAACTTTAATATGCTTAACACACAAAGCGCAACATGAATCTGGTTATTCAATAAGTCGAAAAATAAATTAGAACAAAACTTTAATCATATTCATTTTTGCATTCGCTTTTGCAGCTGAGTGAAGTGTTTACAAAATTTGAAAATGCTCAGCTATTTTTGCCAGCGGAGAATACACACTATTTATGCTTCCTGTTTAAAAATAATGATTCTTAAACTCGACATGCAAATATTTGCTCCAATCAATCAAGTCGTAAATCTTTGCTTTCATCTGGTAGTCTAATCGCAATTTCAAAAGTAAATTAAAGATTTTAACTCGAGATCGTTGTTTGCTTAAATTCTTTCGCTATTGTTTAAGTAAAGTGAAAGGAAAAATTGTTTCGCGCAAACGAATGAAAACTAAACAGCAAAGTGGCATGAAACAAGTGAAACAAAAAAACAGTTGAATAATTTGGGGACAAGGACAGAATATGAAGAGAGAAAAAACGGTTGCAAAAGTTTTCATGCCTCGTGCTGGTGTTTTTTGGCTTTCATTCACGCGACACTTGAAACTTGAACAAATGCGTTCACAGACTTACGATTTTTTTACTTTTATATTATTTTCGTCAACTGTGAAATTAGGCTCGTGCTTTTGCATTTTTACACGCTTTACTTTTCTACTTTACTTAATTTTTTGTGTGCGAATTTCTAATCTTTGAAATGCTTAACACAATTTTATTTCTTTTTCTATACTTTTTCTAAACAAATTCGAGTGTAAATTTGGTTTTTGCTGTTTCGTTCTAAAAATTGTCAACGCCAACCGAATCCACATTATTGCCAACAAGATCAGAGCAAGGCTGGCAATTAAAACATTGAAAGCGTAATTAACAATATCCGCAATTAATGATCGCTTTAACTCAAATGCTGCAAATTGATTGCGGCAGGAAATTTATTTCAATTAGAACTTTTACAAATTAAGTTTATGTTGCTTTAGCAAGCAAACCTCAATATGAAAACATTGTTTTGATTTGTAGAACTTTTTTATATTTTCTGCTTAAATTTTGAATTTTAAAAATTGAAATCATATTCACGAATTCTGAGCTGTGATGCTTAAAATATTGAACGTTTATTGCTTACTCAGAATATTATTACTGTTAATCAAAATTTGCGTCTACAAGCATAATGAACTGCTATTTTAATAAAATTTGTAATTTCTTCAAATTAACGGCTGTAAGCAGAAACTGTATAAAAAATATTTCACTAGAAAACTTCATAGTCAATGACATTCAAAGCTTTTCTCGTCTGCAAATTGAAGCTTTCGCGAAAAGAAATAAGAGGAAAGAAGAAATTGAAAAAGAATATCTATCTTCTTGTAACTACCATCTTGGTATTTGACGCTGGTTGCGGTGAAATAAGCTTTTTTCCTGAAAACAGTCCAACATGTTATTTTCGGGCAAAGTGTATACAAGCGATTGCAATGATTTGTTGTGGAGAATTTTTTTTAAAAAAGGGAATGAAAAGTGTCTCGTTTTTGTGACGTTAATGAAAGATTGTAAAACTTGAAATTTTTTTTTCGTGTTTCGACGAGAAGAAATTCTAAAAATTAAGTAGCTGATCGCAAATTAACTTATCTAATTGAACATTTCACCTCTGAATTACTTATATTTCCTAATTTAGACTTTTATTCGTACAAAGTTTGCGCAAACAAATCTCGCAAACCTTTTTTAAACTTGAACTTCACGCAAACATTTTTTGGATAGTAACAACTTTTGAATTGAATATTGAATTCAATTTTATTGCGCTCTTAACTTTTTACATTTAGAAAAATGAGAATTTTAAGTTCAGCATTTATGATAAGGTACGCACATTTACAATTCACTTGTTCGTGCTTTCTCTAATTCAAAGCAGAGATTTGAGAGAGGCGATAAAAAACTCGATACTTTGTTGGTGTGCATTTTTTCTGAAATTAACTTTTTTATTTCACATAATAGAATAGCGCACAATAAAAAAACTTTTGAAAATATCAACAATCTTAGAAAAATGATGCATTGTGCTTTCAAACAAATCAAGAAACTATTGAGAAGAAAGAGGAAATGCAAATGAAAAAAACACAATTCGCTGTATCGTTTGGCTTTTCGCACTCTCTTTCTTCATTACACTATTCTGCATCATTTCAAAGACAAAATATCGCATTTTTTTCTATTACAGAACGAAACTATCTGAAAAGGTCAATGCGCCGTCGTCCTGTTCCGAGTGAAGAAGTGCAAAACTCTTCTTCTTTACTGTTTTTTTCTTTCTCTACACTCATTGAATAATTTGCTCTATAAATGGCAGTGAGCGAGCGTGTTTATCTTCGACGTTCACTCGAACTATTTAATAATGAAACGGTGAGTAGAAGATGATGATGATGACGAAAAAAACTTTTTTTATGGTAAAAAAATGAAGTTGTTACGTTTCTGCAGTTTTGTTAAATGCGCGAACAATTTCTTATTCTTATTCTCTCTGCTCTCTTTTTCTTATAACAATGTGTTTGTGTGTGAAAACAAAGCTTATCCATGATTTGCTCAATGCAGAAATAAAAACGTACGCAGTTTAAAAGTAAGGATAACATGTAGAAATATCTAAATACAGCAAAATAGATTGAAACGAGAGAGACGAGCATCACATCTGCTTCCTTGTTCTAAACGCTTTTTTTCAAATCTATATCAAGCCGATCGAAACTTCCATAAAATAGTTTTAAAACATAACACTTTATCGACTATTGGACTCAAAAGTAGAAAATTTAATTTTCTTCAACTATACGTGTGATTTACTTCGCTTTACTTTTAATGTTTCAGCGTTTTTCTTTTCACTAATTCATTCGTGTTCATACGTTCGCTGCTGTTCGTCGATGTGAATAAAAAAACAGCAATAATAGCAGATAAGTAATGTTCAACGAAACACTGAACACGATGTTTTTATTTCTTTCAGCTTTTTATTCAATTGAAAAAAAGTTGCACTAAAATTCAACGATTACCTTATTCAGCTCGCTAGCTACTGGTGCATTATTGAGCTAATAAAAATTTTATGCGCATAAAAAAGATGCTTTCGTGAAAATACATATTAATGCACACATTTATATCTAAATCAAACGAAAGCAACATTTTCAAATGCTAAATTTAAAAGCATTCAGTCATTCGCTTTTACAAAAACCAGGAAGGTTAGTGAAGCTCGTTTCTTTCGCTATTTTAAATTTGCAAAAAAGGCGATCAAAAATATGAAATATTCAAAGATTTGCTTCGAGCTAGAGTCATACAAACTTATTGAATTTACAATATATCACTTAAATTTAACAACATTTAAATCGTGCCAATGATCATTATAAAGCGAGCCAGCAAAGCGCTTCAACTCCATTTAATATTTTTACATATCTTACGCTTCATTTGTTCAAAAGCAGTGATTACTTTGACTGAAACAAGTGAATATATGATAAACGAGGTGAATATAAAAATCGATTAAAAGATGTGCGAAGTGAAGGAAAGAAAGAAAAATATGCAAATAACAATAACTTGAATAGCATCGAAAAAAAGCGAATAGTACAAAGCATTTCGAGCGAAAAAGTAATTCAATGCAAAAAGGCGCAGTAAAGCAAATGATTGAAAAACAAAGAGAAAGAAAGTGAAGCGAAAAGAAGTGAAAAAGAAATCGGCGAAAATAAAACGGAAATAAAAATGAAGCGAAAAGCAGAAGAAGACGAAGAAGAAGCAAGAGAAAAACGCTTCAATGATCATCGCGCGAAAACACCATCAATTTACTTTTACAGCAGTGATTTACTATTTTCTTTCTTTTGCTTTTTTTCTTCGCTGCGTACACAAATTATAAGTTTCGTGGGTGCATCGTTTCGCTTTATGTCGTTTAATGTTCTAATTTTGAAATTGATGGAAAAGTATACGCTATGAGTGTAGCGAGCAGCTTTCTTTCTCTTGACAATTTTTCACAGGAAGAAGAAAAAAAATTAAATAAGAACATTCGCGGGAATACACGGTGAAGATATAAATTACTTACCCAAAATATAAAATTGTAGATTATAACGATATACTTAACGCAATTTAACATTTTTATGCCAATTTTTTTCGTGGATCTCTATCTCTTCTGTTTTCTTCGTCGCTTTGCTTCAGCAATTTCTTCGCGCTACTTTCTGGTGCGAAGAATCGCTTTTTGAGAAAATTTCACTTCGAGTTTTTCGAAAAATAAATACACGAACGTATTGGAAAGTAAAAATTTCCAATGTTTAGTCTTCTGTATGTGCGAGGTTTATTTGTTCATTTGCGTTCTTTCGCTCGCAACCAATTTATAAATTGAAGATAATGGCGAAAGCAATTTAGTCGAAAATTAAAGAGAAAACGCTGCTGCTTGAAACACGGATATCCGTAATTTGACTCTCGGAACGATTAAAACGAAAAACGCGTGTGTGTTGACCGCAAAGTTTGAGAGCGAGAAAACGGTTCGATTTTTTTAAAAAGATTGAAACAAATTTGGCGAAAACGAGCACAGCGAAAATTGCAGATTTGAGCAACGAATTTGAAAACCTACGCTTTTCACTGTAAAGCAAATTTCTAAATTCGGCGAAAGTGAAAATATTGTACGCGAGCTAATGCGATGCATACACGCGCACACAAATTCGAAGCACACAAAAGTTTGAATGTTTCACTAGCGATGAGTGAAAATTTCAAAATGTGAAATAAGCAAATTATTTGAAAGAAAGCAGAAGGAGCTCGTTGTTGAGCCAAAAAGGCACCACGAAGTCGACAAGCCTCTTCCACGGAAAAGGCTGGCAAACGGGTGGCAACCAAACGAGACAAGCTCCGCTCCTATCTGCTTTGCTTTGCTTTGCTTTGCGTTATCCTTCTACTCTTCTTCCCTATCTTTCTCTCTTCACTAGCTACACTCACTCTTTCGCACAATGCTCACTGTGCAATAACAATAGTGACACCCGAAAAGCAACAATAAATCGCACAAGGCTTCTGTATTTTATGTCGATGCAACCTTTTGCATTTCGCTCGCTCCATCTCCTTTCTCTTTCCCTCTTTCCGCACACTCACCCACTCACTCATTACGAAATTAACGTCTCCCCCTAATTTAAACCCAAACTACAATATTAATTTGAAATGCTTGCCTGAGTACGTCAACGCCCCTGATTTCTTTGGCTAAACATTTGGTGCTACATCGCGAGCTGTTCTGAGTTCGGAAAAATGCGATGCTTATGTATTTAAGAATTCAAGTTATTTGTGGATGCTGCTCTTAACTGTCAAAAACTTTTCGTTTTCATTTCGGCATTTTCATCTCAAAGCTGAAATGTTTCGCTTTCTTTAAGATTCCGCTTTTTTCTTTGCTTTCGCTTTTCATTTTTGAATCATTGCGAACTGTCTAAACAACCGAAACCACAATTTTTTGCTTTTCCTTGAATTTCTTTTTTAAAGTAAATTCACCTTCAAGTTATTTGAAATTACTCATCTGAAGCGCAAACATCATATGCAAATTATGTGAATATCGTTCCGATTATGATTTAAAATAGAAAATTTGTGTCAAATTCTTTAATTTAAAGCAGCAAAGTTAGTTTGGATTAAAAGTGCTCAAAATCAATATTTTCCTTGTTCTCACATGCCAAATTCGATTAGATAACAAAAATTGACTTACTGTCAAGTAGTAGCGAAAAAGAAAAAACGGATGCTCAAATGACAACGATTCATGCTTCCGACACATTTTCTTCTGAGACACATAGTGAAGTTCGTTGTCGTAGGAAGCAAGAGAATCGATTCGATTGTGGGCAGCACATGAATGAGTTTTTTTGTGATGCGAGTAAAAATATGCTTTAACGACGGCGAAAGATTGGGAAAAATTCAATATATCCTACTTAAGAACACACTAGTGTAGAGAGAAAAAATATTGAATGAGTGGTCAGTGAAAATAATAAGAAATTTGTCGAAATTGAACGTGATTCGTGTTGTTGGTGCTTGCTAATAGCGGTGGACTTGGTTTGTATTCCCACGAAAAAACAAACTGTTTTCGTTGCAAAAAAGGAGCCAAAATAAACCGAATTAGCGGCGTTTAATGTATTAATTTCACTTCTCTCGAATTGCCTCTCGTATTACGGAAGCGACACATTTAAAAAAACTGCAACATTAAACAGTTGTTTGTATTCGCTGTGCTTTTCAAGTGCAGGCATCACTTTCGAAGATTAAAATTATAATGAAATCATTTTTTGCGGGCCAAAATTGAGCGTGACTCAATTTTAATTTTAGTTAGTGAATTTTTTGCATAATGAGAAAAGTGGAAAATGCTTTAAAAATTTTCTTTTACATAAAGTATGCTTAAATACATTTTTTAACTTAAAACATGCTCGAAACGGATGTTTAAATAAAAAATTAACCTTTTTTACTTTAATGATTTAGAAGAGAATCAGAAAAAGAAACAAATTTCGGAATAGAGGCATGATTTAGAGTGAATTACACAAAATGATTACATGAATAGCACGCTTGGTCAATAAAGTGAACCTCTGCGCCTTTTCAATTCATTCCTCATTCTTTCTTTCGAACCCAATGGTCTTCAATGAAGCTAACCAAGCTCACAGGCACTGATCGTATGTAGTCAATACCGTGATAATTGATGGCTTTCGCGGCCAAGCATTTTAAGTTCATTTCGATGTCTGCTTTTGATTTTAGAATGATCTCAGCTACACCTGTAGTTGCCGATTCTAGCGGTGTTTGACCCGTTTTGTTCGTGTAATCCATATGAGCTCCGCCTTTATAAAGGCAATCGATTATATCGTGTAACGTGAGAAAATCCGAAATTGGTTTTTGATAGCCGACAATCACATGTAAAGCAGTGTTGCCGTTATTATCTTTGGCGTTTACATCAGCTCCGCATTTTACAAGCAATTTGGTGGTTGATGAGCAAGGAAATCTGTGAAAAAAAAAATTAAATGAGATCAAAATTTAAATATTAGCACGTGATTTTTAAGCAGTTAAAAATGATTGACATCAAACATACTTGCAAACATTCTTTGTGTGAAAATCGTCGACAGGTGTTTCGGCATTCACGCAGAGATGAAGAAGAGTCGATCCGTTACTGGTGCGCACCGGTATTCGTTGTAATTGATAAACAATACGATAGAGCGATTCTTCTTCGCTTTTTGTTCTAGTCTTTAGCGTCTGTAAAACAAAAGAAAAGAAGATAAAAAAAGATGATAAAAAAAAGTGAAAAACACCCAATTATCTTGTGCTATAATCAGTTTTCAAAATCAATTTTCGACTTTTTTCACACGAAAAAACATCCTTTCATTGCTAAATCAATAAAATCTTCAAGAGAAGGTAATCAAATTTCTTCATCTCTATTTTCAATTGTTTTTTCAATGACTGTAACTACACCCCTATTCAATGCTTAATTCGTGAAGATAAATTAGATGTTTTTGATTTTCCCTTTGCCGATATTAACCAAAAGTTTATAGTTTTTTTAAGAACAATTTTTTTAAATTTTCGATTAAAAAAGTTTGAAAATGATTGGAAGCTAGTTGCAATTAAATAAAATTTTGCGAGTATTTTAGATAAAAAATTTTGCATACATAAGTAAGAAAGCATATTCTAATATTTACACTCGTGGCCACAATAATATGATATCTTATCCACTGAAAATTCGAGTTTTAAATAGACAAGATAGCATATTAATGTGGCCACGAGAGTACATTCATGTGCTTAAACATTCTTATCATAGTTAAAATGTTTGAACCGAAAGGAAATCGTAATTATCATTTAACGCGTCAATCATCTGTAAAAGTGTTGATTGTAAAGGTAAATGTCGCTAAGCGATTTCCCGAATGTGATAACATGAGATTATGGAAATGAGTTGCATAATGAGCGCACATTGCGTCACTTACTTTTGTAGCAATCACCAATAAGTATAAAATTGTATGAATATTATCATCGACTTCTTCTTGCAATCCTTCTTTCAAACCTTCTTCAGTAGTATTGAATAAACTCTGATTATTTTTTCGCAATTCTTGAACGGCAATTTCTAACACTTCAAATAGAACGTTGAAAGGCACCTCAACTCCTACATGAAACATTTGACTGAATACTTGAGCGAAACGCAATAAGTCTTTGCGAATAGAGATGCAAATCATATTTCGTAATTTTAGAGCGTGCAACCACAGATAAAGACAGCGATCAAAGCGAGCATTGTCCGCGTATACCGCTCCACGATAAATGATCGGATGTGCAACATCAGGATTGCGTGGACTTAGAATTCTTTCACGTATGATCAATCCCTCCATGTGTAAAGCGTTTTGTTTGTACTGAATCGCTTGCAATTCTTCTAATGTTTGACATTCAATACGATTTTCATATGCAGGAACTGCAGGTAAAATGCGTTTCAATAGCGGATTTTGAGGATCTTTGTAACGTTCTCGCATTGCCCAATGTAAGTAATAATAGACGCGCTCAATACTGTAATTATCTTTATCATTTGCGTATGATGCACCCAACAATTCCAAAGCTTCGATCTTTTCGAGCTGCGAAATATATTCAGTTGAAATAAAGTATTCAACAACGTGCGCTTTTGTTTGTTCGGCAGCTGAAGTAAGAGGCGTCATTCCAATTGCGTTTAATGTTAATAAAGCACCGTGTTGTAAAAGACTTTTGATTACATCTAAGTGACCATTTTCGGCGGCAAAATGGAGGGCAGTTCCACCACATTTAGCTTGTACATTCGGATCGGATCCCAATTTAAGTAGGTACTCAACAACGTTCAAATGTCCTTTGTATGCAGCGATCATTAAGCAACTATTGTTAAATTTATTCGGTATATTAATATCGGCTCCATTGTCGACTAGATATTGAACAATGTCCAGGCGGCCGTCGAAACACGCTGCCCGTAAAGGTGTCGAATTGGTATGCGTTGGATGGTTGACATCTGCACCTTTCTTCACCAATGCTTTCACAACATTCAAATGACCGAAACCAGCAGCGCACCAAAGCGCTGTCGCACCAGAAATCAAATAACCGTCAAAGTGTACCACTCCTTCGCTTTCGATATCGACGCCGTATTTCATCAATAAATTAACCACATGCTCGTGTCCGTGAAACGCGGCGATCACAAGCGGTGTGCATTTGATGTTCTTCTCTTCGAGTGGAGTGTCCAACAATTGTTTCACATTAAGCGACGACGGAACGTTGGAGAGAAGCGAGTAAAGCGTGATTATGGTGCCGTCGCGTGCGGCTTCATAAATCTTGCGGTGAATGTGACACTGATACGAAGTGATCACTTCTTTTTCGACCACATTCGAGTTAACAGTCGATGCCATTTCTTCTTCGTTAAACTTATTTCGCTCGTTTCGTTCACTTCATAAACCAATAGAACAAAGCTGTGCGTCGAAGAATCGAGAATTAATTTTTTGTTTTGTTTTTCGAAAAGAAGACGCAAAATATCGAAAAAGATGAAAAAAGAAGAACGTGAATCGAATACTGTGTACTCACGCTTTCGAATAAAAAAGATGCTTCGGTAAACTCTCATCAAATCGACAGTAAATCGGGTACAAATCGCTGTGTTAACAGTCGAATTCGCGAAAAAATGCATTTATCTCACAAATAATTAGCGATTAAATCGAAAAGAAAAAGAAGTGAGATATGAAATGATTGTTAATTGAAAAGAGTTGAATTTTTTTTGTGCGAAAATCGATCGAAACGCGACTTCACTTTTGTGAAGACTTTTTTCAGCTTCGCTTTTATATACTTTTCGACGGCGGCTGTTCGCGTTCGGCTCGCGTACGCATTGCATCAGCTTTCGGCGCGCGCCGACTTTTTGGTTTTCATTTGGTTTTCACTCTTTTTCTGGTTTCGTATTTTTTAAAAATTTTGTTTTTTTATGCAAACTTAAGTTTTTTGTTAAAAGCCGCTTTCTTTCTCTGAATAAACCGGCAAATATCGAGAGAGCCGAAAAGTGGAGCACACGTCATTCTTAAATGATGTTATGGTTGCGTCATTTTTGCAAATGAATTGCTGTTTCAATGTTCTGCCTAAAACCGGACAGTGAAATATCTCGTTTGCTGAATATTGAAAAGCAAAATGTGCTTGAGGTCGCTACCGCTTATCTAATTTTTTTCAATATTTATCTTCAGTTTTTGCGAGTTAATTATTGCCTTTCGCAAATTTCATTGCTTGGCACACAAGATAAACTTATCATTTTGTTTGTAAAGAACATTTTTTACATTATTTCTCTTTTTCCTGATTGTTTTTATTATTAAATCATTAGATTAAGTTTATCTTAAATTCAATTAAAATCACGGGTTTTTAACGCCTCGAATCTAATTTATTTCCGAGAAAAATTCGGACCAATCTAACGTGCAATTTGTCAGATTTCGTGTATATTATCAGCTTTAAACTCGTTGATTGCATAGCGCTAATTAAGGAAATATTTTTGGATTTATTCACTCGTGAAAATTGAGTGAAAAAATTTCTAATTCTCAGTGTATTCAATTTACGTCATTTGCTTTCAAGGTAAAGAGAAAGTTAACTTGCAGAACATTTGGCTAAAAAGTTGAAGGTTAGCAAGAACATGTGCTTTTTCTCGTAAATTATTTGTCATAAAAACAATCTTAAATTTCTTCTTTTGTTGCTATTATTTTTCTATAATTTCATCGCTATCTAAAGCTGATTGCATTTCTTTCTAAGAGTTTAAATAAGGAGGAAGTGTGTGAAGAAGAGCAGCGCTTAAAACGCTTTTATTTTAATTTCATTATTTAATGTTTTTGTAGATTGCATCAACCTTTTATAAACACACTTCTCTCGCTTTAAATCAAGTGTTTAAAAATCCAACTTTGATCATGTGTTCGCATTCGATTCGGAGAAGCTTTACACATTTGTATGATGAAAGAAATTAATTCCTTTCGATTGCACAAACATAGGCAAACGATATTTATTCGCTATAGAAAATGAATACACAAATGAAGGCATAATTTCAAATAATGGCGAAAGATTGGATTGGAAAGAACAATTGGAGATCTGCTTAATAGCTAAATAAAGCATATTTTGATATAGAAATACTAATTTCATTTAGATATCAAGATATTATTGATTTTAAGTATTTACGGCAATTTTCAGCCCTATATTAAAAAAACTCACGTTTTATAAAATTTATAAAAGCTAAAACATTAAAATTTACTAAAATTTTTTAATTGATCAACTTTAATTCTTGTAAAGTCTTTTTATTTCAATCAATTTTTTGAATAGAAGAAAACATTTACTGATTTATACAGCTTAAAATAATTAAATAAAAATTACTCCGATGTACTTAATCAAACTTAAAATTTACCAATAAAGAAGTACAGAGGTGTACGCTTTGAATGTGAACATTTTTGAAACAAAATTGCATTAAAAGAAGCAATCATAACATAAACAAAAGTGTTTCGTTCAAATGAGCGGGATTTTAAGCTTTAAACAAAGAGAAAATAAAATTTTAAATAAAAATGACTGGCAAGAAAATTAATGAAGAACTTATTGGTCGAATTCAAGCGCTTTTACGGATTCAAGCTATAGAATGATTCAAAAGGAATTAAAATCACAAGGATTCAGTGTTTCAATAGGTAAAATATCTAAGATCAAAAATTCGATCGAAAAAGAAAACGTTAAGCGACCGAAGAAGAGA
>NCKU01003029.1:0-16522 GCA_003675995.1 Dinothrombium tinctorium | reverse complement strand
GTATTTGTCACAATAAATATAAAAAATTCTTTTCGAAAGAAAAAAGAATTATGCAGCCATTAAAGCGCAACAATAGCATAAATGATTTTTAAATTTTTTCGATAGCTCAAAGAAAGTTTTCAAAAAAGTTGCGAAAACAAGTATAAAAATTACAATTGATCGTAGGCAACTTCTAAATTGCGTGTTTTCACTCGTAATGCAAGCCATTTTTATGATTAAAATGAAAAATTGGATTTTAAATGGAATAATGCGAAGTGTTCATCAAAAGCTGAGATCATAAAGAACGAAGACAAGATGCTTTTTCTTCGCTTTTTTCGATATAAATCAGCTTTATTGAAATGAACCGTTTTTCTGATAATAGTGTTCATTAAGCTTATACTTCTATGAATCTTTGGACTTTTGTTCTTTTCTCATCTCTTTATGACTTTCTAAGTACAGACATTGTTTTATTATTAACTTCTAAACAAAAGCTTATCGCTCTTATCTTATTAAACTAACTCAGGAAATCAGAAGAGAATTTCGGCTCCGTTTGGTTAATTTGTTTTTTTTAAATTTAAAAAATCGAAGCAATTGTTAGCTTTTCATTCAAGAATAGATGAATCGCATTAAGTGAAAAAATAGCGTTCGCGAAAGCAGCATAAGAATTAGCTCAAATCGATATTATGTGTGTGATGGCTGAAAAATTGTTTGGTTGACATTCGTTCGATCACAATCGCATTGAAACGTTAAATTGATGAGATGTAAAAAAAAAGCAAAACTAGTAAACATTTGAATAGAGCAAAAATTTGAAATGAAGCAGAGCAGAGCTTGAAAACAGTTGTGTCTGACAACGTTCACGTACACAAACAAACTTATCACAATTTTTTTGACCACATAAAATTATGGAAATTTGTGTTTGATGTCAATGCTTAGCTGTATATCGCGTGTTTCATTTTAAATTCAATACAAGATTGTTCTGAAGATGCTTTTTTAAAAAAGAAATCGCTTTTTCGCTCGTTTTCTTCATCATCGCACCTCTTCGCATTGCATTTTCTTTCGCTTGCTTCGCTTCTCCGTTTCGCCGTTAAAACTGTGAAATTCTCGCTTCTGTGTTTTACTTACAACTTTCCTCGGGAAAACTCAGCAATCATTCCTTATGCTTAAAAGAAAAAAAATGATTCAAAGATTTATGGATCGGAAAAGTGGATTGAAATAAAGTTTTTCTTTTTTTGTTGTTGTTTCCATGTATTTCTCCTCTTTAGTACGCTGCTTTCACGTATGTTTCTTTTCGTAATGTTATTCAAAACTTTTATAAAACATATTTTTCATAAAATGAAATATAAATGATCTCTGTTTACTTTTTTGACTTAGCAGCGAGCAAAGGCGCCGCCGCTTAATCTTCTTCTTCAATATTTTCGCTCTTCTTCGCTGCATGCTTTCGCAGCAAATATTTTTTAATTAACAAATTTTGTTTTTTGATTCGCGAAAAAAAGTTGTCAAAAATGAATAAACACGCTTTATAAAGTATTAAAAAGAAGAACGCAGCGAAAACAAAATTTGTTTCGATTAAATGTCAAATTGTGTAACATATTTCATCAATAAAACGAGCGATATTTCATCTGTGAAACAAAAATAATGGCGTTAAAAATTTATTTGACGTTTTCTCAAGCTTTTTTACGTTTGATACCCGATATCAGTGTTCAAAGTTTTGCGCGAAAATAAACGTGATAAAAATTTGCGCGCCCAATATAATCAACAATCATAAGCAAGTATATTAATTTGAAATGCCAATTAAAATCATTTAAATTATTAATCGTGTATAAAGAAAAAATTTAAAAGTCTGTTGTAAATTAATTAATCAGCTGGTTTCACATTACAAGTCATATGTGATGTTACGTGGGAATTTTCATTGAAAAATCTGGCGCGCTATTCACTTTTAATATTGACTTGATGATAGACGGAGTGCCTTCAAAAAACGTTGTCATTTAATTAAGTTTAAGCAAAATAATTGCCTTTTGTACTGAGTGATCAAAAAAGTACATTTTACTACTGAAAGAATACTTCACTGCATTGCAAAAAAACCGCATGTTTACATTATAACGCGTTTTATGTAAAATTAAAGCGTGTATTTAAAAATGCCCCAATAATCGGATACAAAAAATCAATAGATCAAGTATAAATATGTTTGATTGAAAACATTTTCAATTTCAATCGATCAATTAAGAGTGTCAATAAGTTGCTAAAAAGGCGAATTATTGAGGGAAACAAGAAAGTTGGTGGCGGGCTAAAAATCGTTTTAATGAAGTTTTTTCAAATAAAGCAGATGAGTTTCATTATTGTTGATTAATATTAATGATTATTTTTGTTTAATTTGACTAAATTGTTTTAAAATTAAAATATGAAAAAATGGTATTCTCAATAAATCAAATTGTTGATTAGTAGTTATGACGTTTTTTGCAGTGCAGTGAAGTACCTTTTCAGTAGTAAAATGTACTTTTTTCTGATCACAGTAATACAAAAATCTTTTTTATAATTTTTTCAATTAAAAAGTAGAAAGTGTTTCAAACTTTTCAAATGTTTTAAGTTTGTATAAAGCATTTCTACATTCGTGATAATAGAGAACAGCTTTAAAAAAATCGAAAAACCCTCAAAGAATTTCTGTAATTTTTCAGGTTATCAAAGCTACATATTCAATGGTGCGAATTTGTATCGTTTCACATTTCTCGGAAAAACAGTAAATGAACACTGAAAGTGTTTGCATTCACAAAGCAATGCACTTAATTCTTAGATGCAAGCAAAAAACACACTCAGGTATTTGCTTTAATTACAGTGATGCGATAAGATCGAGTGACGCAAATGAATCACACAATCTTTTATAGTTTGGGATGTGAAAAGTCGAAAATATTTCATTTCAATCACACAATATTTGCTTTCATTCGCATATATTTAATGCGAAAATGCGTCATTTTCAATAGACATATAAAACATTGAACCTTTTTCGCTTTTAAGCGTTGTTCATCTGTTTCAAAGCTCGAGAAAACAATGCCATGAATCGATAATTTCCAGTGAAAACACGTATTCATTGAAATTTCGTGAAAACACGCAGCTCATTCTGTTTTAAAGCTATTGTTTGAAATAATTTATTTAATAATAGTTAAATGGAAATATAAAAAATTTGGGAATAAACCGCCGCGTCTACGTTTAGGAAAAACGCTTTCTTCTTCTGCACAAATATCACTTCATACCAATCAAATCTTGCGTTTTTTAAACAAATTTGAGTAATTATAACGATAATTGGTAAATATTTATTGTTTTATTATTTTAAAAGCTTCTTCATTTAATATACATGATATCATAAAATAAAATAATGTTTTGATTAGCTGAATGGCCATAAAATTTCTTCATTCCACTCATCTTTAAAGCTAAACTTTAAACTTTTATAACATCAAAGTTTTAATCAAAATTTACTAAGCTTTGTGACTAGAATACTTTAGTTGGCGGATTTCATTTTAACAAATTCTTTCAATTTTTAAATCATGCACTTAGGATGCAGTTAAACACAGAAAAATGTTTAAAGTAAAAAATTGAAGAAGTTGTAATTTTTTCATTAAATTTCGTGAAATTGATGATTTTTTTGTTACGAAAAGAATTAAAAAACGTGCCAAAGTAGGTGAGAACAATTTTAATCTTGGCTAAAGATATTTTTTATGTTTTGCATAAATATGATTAAATCTCTCATATAACATCAAGTATTTTTCGATATCTCTTGAAAAAATTTTCGATAAATTTTAAAGCGTTTTGATAAATTAAATAAAAATAATTTATGTGAATTGAATAGTGAATTGGAGCCAATTTTTCTGCAAAAACACATTTTAAATTTATTCTTTTTATTTAATATTGCTTTGACAACAAATCAATTTTGCTTTCTGACTGAAAAAAGAGCCAAATCGGTGATATTTTTTATTTATGCGCTTTAATGCGATTCTTGTGATTTAGATGACATTATTTAAAAAAAGGTTTTATGTGTTTTTAACTTTGCCAACATCGCTTAAATCTGACATCATTTAACTCGCATTTCAATGTAGAATTCGATTTTTATTGTATTTAAAATAAGTGAACCTTACTTATTCTCCAATTGGATAAACACGAGATGGTAAAAACTTCAAAAAAGCTTTTACTTCAAAACAATCTACAATTTTGAAAAATAGGAAAACAATTGCTGCAATAATCTTGTCGTTTAAAGTCGCCTTCAAATTTCTGACATTTCAAAGACATGTGAGACTTAAATTCAAAATTTTGATTCTTTATATTTTAGCTGTTCATTATTTGAAAACACTTTTCAACTTCAATAAAATGATTGAGTGAAGATTGCTAGTGTTTAAAGATTATTAAAAATCGATATCTTGAGATGAAGACATCATCATATAGTTTGTATAAAAATGACCTTAATCCAGCATTTTGATAAAAATGAAGCAATATGAAAAAATTACTTTTAATGTTGACTTATGACCTAAGCTTTTTTAGTCATTGTTTTTAAAAGTTAACTATTGCACGAGTGAAATACAGTAACATAAATTTTGTGTTCGTATTTTTTTAATAGAATGGTAGATTCATTTTTATAAATCTCTGCTTACATCGAACAACATATTAAAATTGTCAGATTTTTAACTGCATTAATAGCTTGATAATCAATTTTTAAATGTTTTACTAACGGAGTCAGAAAAAAGTTTTTGCAACTTAAAGAATACTTCACTGCATTGCACAAAACGTCACATTGCACATGTTTGATTTTGATTTATTTAAACGAAAACGTGCTTTCAATGCGGTGTTTTATTTAAATCATTTTTGTGTTAATACCCCAGTGCTCGCAAACGGCGAAAATTAAATTCATCGAAATATGTGCGAATAAATCAATAGTCAATATAATTCGCTTTATGTCTGTGTCTAGCCATAAAAAAACGGTTTAAAAAGTGGCAAATAGAGAAAACCATCGAACGAAAAACTGCAAATGGTCGGAAATAGTGATCTCAAATCATGAAAACGGATAGAAATGTTAGTGAGTTCCATTCTTATCTTGTTTACACATTTATTGTAATGTTGAATTAGAATATTATCATCAAAATAAGTGAAAATAATGCACGATTTGCGTTAAGCTTAGTGATTTGCTGTTGAGTGCGCTTTTCGCTGTGAGAAACTTCTTTCTGTCTCCAGTAGTACTTTAAATCAATTAACTAAGTAAAGTGTCTATTCTTTTAGGGTTAATCAGTTTTGATCATGGACAGCAATTATTTGATGAAAAAATTTATGAGAGTTATGGCAATGAGGTTTTTTAATTTTTTGACAAACTTGTTGAGACATTTTAAAATTTTATTGCAACTCGTTCATAAAAGCTGCGCGAAATAAAATGTGTGATATGAAGAATAAAAATAATAATTCGAAATTGAATTGAATTTTGATAGAAGGATTACACTAGTTTTGAGCGAGCTGAAAACAAATTTTAAATTAAATTTTCAATTTATATTTGAGAAAAGATATGATTGAATTAAAATTTTATAATAGTTTTACTAACATTTCCCAAATTCAATTCAGAGTTGATACCAACATTGGCAAATATTCTATTTTCATTTAGTTTTGAGAATCAGATTTCTATTTTGGCTTCTAATGATCTATGTTGAAAATGAATTAAGACACATTTTTCTCGTGTTAATAAAAGGATCTCTTTAGCAAGCGAGAGCGGATTGTTTTTAAAAAAATGACATAAATTTGCAATTAGATTTCATTAATTCTTCAAATTCGTACAATTATGAAGCTTTACTATTATTGTTTATTAATGAAGAGCTCAGAAAGATTTAAAGATCAAAATGTAACAGGAAACAAAGTAAAAATATTTTTGCAACACTTACTTTTATAAAGTCAACCACAGGATGGTTTGCGATTATCATGATTTTTGTATGGATAAGTTGGCAAAACATTCTGTCATTGACTTTGTAAAATTTAAGTAAGCGCTGACTTATAAATGATAAAAGAGTTTCTGGTAAAATGTTATATATTGAAATTAATTTTGTACTTTTACGTAGCATTACTATAATGAAAAGTCATATTAATAAAAACCTAACGGCCTTTCAATTTTCAAATTTTCTAGATCTTGATAGAAACTTGAATGTTTTTTCTTTTTAGTCGCGGGAGAATTTAAGTTTAAGTATAATTTAATTTAGGACAAATTGTTTTACTTTTGAAATGTCATCAAAGTTATGTCAGTATAAAAAATGCAAAATTTCGTTCTGAACGTGTTTTATAGCAAAATCGACTTCACTTTCTCTTACAATAGTGTATCTCAGTGAAATTAAAATTTAAAAGTTTTTAGCTTCAAATTTAATGCATGAAATGAAGTTTCTTATTCATTTCGATTAAATCCACTCACAATCAGAAATGTAATCAAAAATGAAAATGCTTTTGATTTGAAACTTATTTAACGCTGATTGCCTCAGAATAATTGAGTCGAAAAGTGAAAGGACCCACAATATAATGAGCAAAAGTTTTAATTTGAAACTTATTTATCGCTGAAAGCAAGGTGTCGATATTTTTTTCAAGTGCCATTTGGCTTCGAATCAATACAAAATATCGACTCAATTTTTTGCGCATTTTAATGAAACCTCAAAGAAGTGAATTTCGAGCAAATATTAGCGAAGTTATTTTATTGATTGCTTAAATAAGTACAAAATGGTGAAAGCGATTAAAATTGTTGACATTTAATTTAGTGTTCTCCAAACCGTACGGCAGCAAGTGATTGCATTCGACAAATTCTTATTTCGATGCAAATTTCTAATTTAAATGTTCTGCTTCTTTCGCAGAAAGTGTGGCATTGTGTAGCAAGAATGTCGCTTAGCTTAAATTGTCGCTCGCAATTCTAAAGCTTAAATGCATTTGTTGCACAATGTTGTCCGGTATTGTCCGAACGAACAAAAGATGAGTTTATTTTTGTTCGAAAGCGAGCGCATTGTTCGTATTCAAGTTTTGACGTTTGCCTGCAATCAATCAAAATGCGCCCATAGAATTCTCTTCGCTTCGAATACGTTTTATACAGTCGAAAGTGTACGTGCTATGCGCGCCGTATGTGCAGTGCGCTGTCTATAGTGTTGGCGAATTTGTGTTTGTCTACGGTTTAGTCGCAAATGCGATAAACTGATGTGCAAAACAAACTTTACATATAAAATAGCAATTGCTGTATTAACACTAAAACCACACATTTCGAAAAGCACTTTTCTTCTCTGTTTTTATACTGCGTCACGTTTTACTTTATCGCTCTTAAATCTATGCCATATTTGCTTTATTTTGACATTTGACAAAAACACGAGAAAACAACAATTTACTCGTTACTTATTGCACACTGTTCTTCGATAAACTCTCTTTCTGCGAAACATTTCTCAAATATAATTTGTCCAAACATCAACTTACTCGCTTTCCTCGCTGAGCACAAATTTACTTATCTTTTGTCTTCGCTCGCGATTAGTTCTAAACTCATTCAAAACCAAATTACAAACTTGTTTTCAATTCATTTTCCAAGTTTCGACTCTCACGCAAACAACGAGAAGAAAAAGTTTTTCTCGCTCAAATTGATCACATGAAGATTGGATTTTAGTGGAGTTATTCTATTTCAAAGTTGATTACGTTTCCATTTTGTTTTTTTCCTGTCAAAGTTATGGCGATTTTCATTTTTTTTGAAAAAATTTAGTTAAAAGGCCCAATTACAGTTTTTTTTTAATTTTAAATGTATTAGCAGTTTATTCTTCTATGCGAAACAAATCCTTATTGCTATTATAAATGACTCGTAGGTAAATTTTACATAAATTTTGCAGTAAACACATTTGTACTATACAAGTGCAGTTTTTAAAGCGTGTAGCATTTGAGAAGAGAGCTTCTATGTGATAAAAATTTCATTTTTGATGAGAAGGATTTATAGATACAGAGAATTAGTTTTAAACTCATGCAAAAATAAGTGAAACTAATGCATTGATGTCATTCTATTTAATTTTTTCATTCATCGCTTAATTGTGCTTAAAATAAAATTCTACAGTAAAAATAAACAAAAATTTTATTTTTATATTCACTTTTCGAATTAAAATAGATCAAGTAAATTATTATAAAATTTTTTGATTCGAGAGATTTTTTGTTTATCATTTTTAACAAGTTCATAACTAAGTTAATGTTCATTTAATTTGGATAAAGTGATACACGTTTTTAATTAGTCTGAATAATCAAATTTCTAGTCGAAATGAAACATGAAAATAAAATTTAAGAATAATGTGAATTTGTAATTGAAACATTTTCATGTATATTTTTAGTGAAAAAAATTGCTTATGCAAACCTTAATTTGTATGAGAATTTCATCTCTCTTTTTCAACTTTTTATGCATTCAATAAATACAGAAATACGTGTAAGTGTTTAATTTTTTGTCCTAAATTGTGCCATCTAACACTTTTCAGTTTGTTCCTTTATTGGTGAGACAAAGGAGAATAACGTGCACTAAAATTCTTATACAAACTAAAGAATCCTGATTAAAAAATAAAATTTCAAAACGAGCTGTATAAAAATGATGCAAAGCGCTAGCGTTTTGAAAAACTGAGTTATGATTATAAGTCATTTTCGCGCATTTGTGCTGTTTTGGATCATCAAATTAAGAATTGTGGCTTTTGTATTTATTTTTAAAAAATTTTCGCTTTTTCATGAATAACCACAACAGATACATGTGAAATCAAATTTTTTTCCGAATTACTTCTGAAACGATAAGATTTGACATACATAAGGTGTAAATATTGACAGTAAGAAGATAAATTTTCTATTGGACCAGAAATAAAATTTCGCACAATTCACTTTCGTCATCAAAGTGCGTAATATTTTACGTAAATTATAAAATAAAAAATTTGATTGCTTTTATATTTAACTACTTGCATGTATGCTTAGAACACAAACTGCAGCAATCGAGTGGTCGTTAACGTGGCGATTTTTTTCATCTTCGAATTCATTTTTTTTTTACTGTCGAATGCTTATTTTTGACATCTACATTTGAAGAGAGAATCCTTCATCAATTTATCGCTGTTGTAATTTTCTTTTGATACAAAAAAAGCAGCTCTGCTTTCTTTATATGCCTATCACTTAAAATTGATCGTGTGATAAAATAATTTTTATTTTATTTTTCTTTTACAGATGCGCTCGATCGAGTTCATTGATTGATTTGTTCGTGTGATTAGTTAAGAGCAGATTTTTAATTGCTAAAAAAGCAGAGTTGCGAGTTAAGCGTGGAGATAGAACAATGAATTTTGTTTGACATCGTAAGTGTGCTAAACGCTGAACCGTTGATCTTGTTTAGGAGACACGGTTAATTACTCAAAAGATGATTGATTGGTTTTCACAAATCCTTCGAGTAAATAAAAACTCGGAGAAGACGATCACTATGAAGCAAATGTCACACACTAAAATAGCCGCACTTAAATTTAGCACATTGTTCATTTTCTTGCTCTCCATTGCTCTCGAAACAATTGAATTGCGAAACAATTCGAACGTTTAATTACTGCGATCTGCTGATGGAAACATCTTTACGCTGTCGGAGAAAATATCGCGATGGATTTTGCTTCTGCTTGCCCTCCATTATTTCACCGTTGGCGTCGTTTTCGCTGCGAATGGAGTAAAGGATTTGATGAAGAAACTTTTTATTGTTTTCGAGTTGAGCAGAGAAAATGTTTAATATTTTATAGAGTGCTAGCGAAGAGTGAGGCGAGCATAACTTTCACTTACATGCACACTTTGCCATTTTCTTGATCACTTCGCTGTTCCTCGTCGAAATCGCGAACATCTTCGAGTGGTATTTGTCCGCTGATTACTTTATATAATAAATTGAGTATAAACTGAAAGTTCAAACAAAAAACGAAAACGAATTGAGAGCGTATCGACGTTAACACACTCACAGTGATACATCATTATACATGTATACGAACTACTTCGATAATACAGCATAATAAATCGTTCTGTGCACAAATATGAAACTTACTGTGAACCAGTAAACATTCATCGAGAGTAAAATGTAAAGCAGACAGTTGATGGCAAATGTGAACGGAACTTGAATGCGATTTTCGTGCAAATAGACTGAAGTCATGTATAAGCTTCGCAAAGGAAACCAATAAAGTCGAGCAATAAACCTGCATTGCAGCGAAAACAACGTTGTTTTAATGTTTTGCTTTATGGAACGAAAACCAAGATGGTAAATCGCTTTCATTACCAGGTAAAGGCGAAACAGGCGAAGCCAATGTTCGCGATATGCTCGAATGTGTGCACAAAGTTTTTGCCTTGTTTTTTGAAATAAAGCGAGCATTTAGTGCCCTCCAACAGAATATCGCATACATCGTGAAGAAATATTATGCTGAGACCAGCGCGATGACACCTTAACATGTTCCTCATTAGCAATGTATTAACGTGGAAATATGCGTCGCGCTCCGTTCGTCTTACCTGGTCGACAGTGAAAAAAGTAACATGACAGAGGTAATAATATGATGGCCGATTAAGACAAGCGAATCCTTTCGCCATTGATCGACGAACAAAGTGGCGTATACAGAGTGAATGTAAAAGCTTAATTGGATCACGTAAATTATGTACACATCGAGCGGAATGGTCGCGCTCATTGAATAGTCTACAAATTTCGGAGAAAAAGAAACGCTAATAGAAATTATATTTTCGAGGTAAGCCCTAAGCTAGCAATCGCTTACCTTTCCACACCAAACTAGGGCGAAAAAAGTATTGACATTCTGGCTTCAAAAGTATGATCCGTGCGACATACATCCACGAAAGTGTGTAGAATAAGCATTTCCACGCTGATTCCGGCAATTTCTCACTTTCATCTTTCGGTAATTTATAATAAGCAGCAATCGGCTGCAATTCGAAAAGGCGCAAAGTTTTTAATTGTGAAAAATTATTTCTAATTATGATAATTGATTTTACGATAATTTTGTGGCCGTATATGAACTTACATCTTTCTAAGCTCACAAATGTGAGCTTAAATTTAAATACTTTTGGAAACATTTTTATTGCAAACCGAATGCTGATAAAAAATGCAATCGCAAGGATCGAGAAAAATGAAAATATCAGCTGAGAGTATAAAACGCGAGAAATGAAGCGGTTGACGTTTTTTTCACAGGCTCTCTAAAATTTAATTACGCTTCGTTTAATTTCGCTTCTCGCTGCATTTACACGAAAATATTGCACAATATTTATAACGTAAAAATTTCGTTTCACGCTAAACGCTGAATGCATTTATAGTTTGCATACTAAATTTTTGTTCTCTCTCTCCGCTCATTAACTATTCGTAATTTAATTGCTGGCATTTGAGTTGCAAATAATACGAATCAATATTAAAAATACGAGCGATTCACGACGCAGTAATTATCTTTACACAAAGATCGCGTGTTAATGTTCGGTGCAATGATATATTACGTGCCTCTCGTTTCGAACTCTATTAGTTTACTCTGTTTGTATTAATAATGTATCATTTTAATTTATGCCTAAAGTTGCTCTGAAAAGCATGTTTTTCTGCTTAATTAACTCACAATAAGCCGATACTGCTTACGACACCGCTCACCGCGGCCATTTAGCTTTTTACGATGGACGCAAAAAAAAGCGCTGCAACTATTTTAAAACGAAAAGCTTTCGACAAGTTATTCTACTGGCATACAATCGAGTTAAGAGATAGAAAATCGATCGAATCGTAAAATAATACAACTTTCCGTAACAATGTCTTATGTCACTAAAAGTTCGCTATTGAAACTTACTTTAAATACTCGTGTAGTGAGCACCGAGCGAATGACTGTCCATCCAATTGCTAGCAGTATGATCAAAGTTAACACATAGTCGTCAAGATTATTGTAGCATCTGCGAATGTCGGCGAAAAATTCGTCGGGAAATGTGTAGTTTACGCGCAAATACTGAACATTATCGAAAACAAACTTCTTAGTTCCGTAATATAATTGCGTGAACGTTGGTGAAAGCTCCCACACTGAGTTCGTGGTCATTTTTTTTTTGCAACCGAATACAAGTTTTTTTTTGTACAAAACTTATTTTCTTTCAATAAACAAAATTATCGACTTCCCTTTTGAATACCGTTTGAAAGCAAATAATTTTAAAATGAAACTACAGCTACGAGCGACAGACAACAGCGAATGTCGCGAGAGATCAACGTACGCCAACAGCCCCTGCAAAGTGGCTGAGCAAGATTAAGGTTAAGGTTCCTTCATATTTGAAAACAGGTTTAAAAATAGTTCCATTTAAAAATGCTTTGACTCGTAGCTTAAATATAATAATTTGAAAAAATTTAACCTGAAAAGAAAAAACAAGTCACTTGTTCCGCATATACGGAAACGCGCATACCTCGCCGCATGTTTCGCATTATTTTTGACCTCAAATCAGCCCCATCGCCATTTATTGATTAACGAGCGAAGTAATCGCAAATTTTATTTTATTGTCTTATTTCGCTATTACTGCAATAAGAGCTTGAAAATATGATATTTACTCGAAATTAGTTCTTGACATGAATTGAGCTGTGCGAAAAGTGTTTCACAGAATTTGCCAACTTGCTTCAATTGGCCCGCTGTGTCTCGCAATTTTGATTGTTTTAATTGTAATCTCAAAAGCCAAAATCAGGCAATTTCCGTTAAATTTAAAGCTAAAAAGCCTGCCATTAACTCATTGTGTTTATAACACAATAAAGAAAGAATAAGCCCTTCCTTCCTTTTTACTTTGTTAATTCTAGTGAAAGTGAATTGAATTAATCGAAATATAAGACAAAATAAATTACTTTGACAAGAATTTTTAGCTTCTTTAAAAAATCTAAAAACAGTTTTTTACTTTATTCTTTTAATTAAATAAAAAAATTATTAAATTATTGTAATTAGATTATCTTGTTTAGTGAAAATTTGTTTGGCTTCAGCTTTTGAGATTTTTTTCTAAAATACACGTCACGATCATTTTCTTTAAATTTGCTTCTTTGTCGTGCGTGAGTCCTGAAACGAATGATCCGAGTAAATAAAGCCTCGAAGAGTCTTACTTAATCTAATCATTGAATTATACAATTGAATTATTTTTATTCAATTGTAAAAAAATGAAATCGAACCTTTTTAAGCATTGATCAATCAAGAACATAAATATTAGAATTAAACGAATGATGTTTCTATAAATTATTAATTATCATAAATGCATGACAGATTAAGTCAGCTCTTTATTTACATGCTATGATAAAAAAATGATCTGATCTGAAACAAATAAAAGCTTCAGTTTTTGCTTTTTCACTCAATTTTTTGATGAATATTTAATCGAGCAAATTACATAGAATTAGCAATGCAGAAACGTGAGAATGTTTCAGTTGAAATTAGAGAGAAAAGTCAGCTGCACTGCGATGGATAAACGCAAAATTGCACCCAATTGTATTCGAAAGATTCGAGTGCTTTACGCGAAAAGAGAAAAGCTTGTCACCAGAATACACTGTCTCGTGTTCGAGAAGTGAAGATTGACTGTTTTGAGGACGAAAAACCGTAAATCTCAATTAAAATTTAATCAATCGTTGTCACAAAGCAGCAAAAAAGAATAGTGGGACTTGAAACACTCTTTTCGCTCTCTTGCTGCGTGTGTATCTCAATCCTCATTACAAAGGCATGTTTTAAGCGACAAAAAAGCAAAGTAACAATATTTTCGTTTAGTGCGAAATGCGTAAATGAAATACGAAAACGTAGAGTGAGGCACGTTTCTCTCTCTCTTTCTCTCTCTTCTCTTTACTGAGCTTTCGCTTAATTCCAAGCTATCGAGAGGAAGGTAAGCCATTTTCCAATTAAATGCCGTTTCACTTGTCTCTAAAGTTTTTTTGCTAACGCACTAGCTGTTCAAATTTTTGTTTCTCACTGTTTGCTTTCTTTTCGCTTTAATTTTTCTTAATTTTCGCCTTCTTTTCACTCCAAATTCGTTTTCATAATCACCTTTTCACAGACAAAATATTTCTTGTTTTCAGCTTTTCGTTTGAAGCAACTTTTTGAAACAACAAAAAAAAGCGTTTCATGAATAATTTCGTAATTGACGTTGTTAACAAAAATAGCGCTAAAATCTAATTGGCCTCCAAAGCCATAACTCTCACGCTTGTCAGTAAGATAGCAAAAACAAGTGCTTTTTAGGAAGATAATTTCTTTCTTATGGATATAGCAATAGATGGATTATATAGCTAGCAACCTGAAAGGCATGACACCTTAACCAAATTTAAATAACAAAAATTCATTCACAATTTTATCAATTTAACCAAGTTAACATCAAAAAATCAAACTGTTATCGAAAAAATTTGAGATCACTTTTAGCTTTTTATCATTAATTTATGTATGAATTGAAAAGTATCAAAATATCAAACTAAGAGTGAAAATGTAATCATATAGATTAAATTTATTTTTGTTGTTTATTACCGCCAACCTTCACATTTGATTACCGTTAAACTCAAATTGTGAATTTATTTGCTAAAATAAGTTGTTATAGCTATTTGATTTTAATTTTAGTCAATTCATTGAGAGTTACGACTAAGAAATGAGGTTGGGAAGAGATTGGAATTAGAGCTTAGTGGGAGCAGAAAGAATAGGAATTGAAACATTTTTTTGCTAGTTGGTATGGCAAAAGATGGTAGAACTGGACGAGAGAGGATTTTGTTAAATCTCGTGAACACCTTTAGAAAGAATGACATTTTTAATATTTCAAATACCAATTTATATCAACCATCTTATGTCTCAGCTTTAGCATTATTTCGTTTAAAAAGAACAGCATTGCTTTTAGATCTATTCAACTAAAATAAAATGCTCACGGATGAAAACCGTTTTATTTGCATTAAAATAAGTAAGCTTAAAATCTATTTAAAAATTAAATATTAATGTAGAAAGTAAAATAGAACTTGCTGACATCGTAAAATACTCAAAATTAAGCTTATTAAAGCACAAATTTCAAAGAGCCTGAGACGCATAACTTTTGAAATTCATTTTTTTAAAGACTCATTTTACAATTCAAATGGCTGAATATCGAAAAATTGTATAAAATTTAAATTTTTAAGGATTAAAGTATTGATTTTTTTATTAACAGTTTTTGATTTTTGTTTAAAAAGCAATTGATCAATTTCTGAATGAATTTGCAAAAAAATTTCTCTGACTACTTCTGATGATATAAAATATAATTCAAGCTAAAACGGAGAAATTGAAACTTTCGTCATTGCTAAATGAATTTAAAATTTTGAGTAAAAACACAAGGCAAAGCCAATTGATGATGAGGTAAATTTTTGAATGAATAATTTCTCTTACGACGCTTAATTTCATTTGTATTTCTATTGCTTTTGTTGTCACTGAACTGAAAATAATGAATATCATTTCATTTACATTTTTAAAATTAAATTTTAACATTTCAGTAAATACATTTAATAAAATGCAACAAAATTTAATATTAATCAAAAGTAAAAAGTATTCAGTGAAATTATTGCTCCCAGGTTACGAATATAAAGTGGAAAAGAACTTTTGTTTCGAAATTCTTGATATAGTGACTTAATGAAAAAATAGACCAAAGGAAAAAGAGTTAGAGAAGAAATGTTGATTTTATGAGTTAGAGAAAATACGCTGAAATATCATTTTAATCTTACATTAGACGAAAAATTGTAGAATGGAAAATGTTGGCAAATCTTTTTGAATAATAACTTACAAACAAACAGAGTGAAAATAGAAAAGGAAAAATAATGAATGACTAGAAAATATTTGCTATCAAATACAACTTTGCTTTCATCTTTTTGTAAAACTATTCGAGTTTTCAATGCGTAAATTTATAAAACTTTCATTAGAATATTTAACTCATTCTTATAATGAAGTTTTTACCAAAGCAAAATGAGAATCAAGTGAAAATATTTCCTGAAAAGCTTTTTTGGAAGTTGCAAAATAAAATTTAAAAAGTGATCAGTGAAAATTTAAAATCAACCAGAAGAATTTTATGTAGAAATGAAAGTAGATGCATTTTCAAAGAATTCAATGCATTCTATTTTCATAAAATGTTTTCACATCGAAACATCATTAAATACAAGACTCGATTTCAAAAAGCGTTTTTTGAAGCTTGCGAAATAAAAAAAAAGCAAAAAGTATATCATTCAAAATTTTACACAATTTTATGGTTTTTTTTGCTGAGAAATATGTTCCATTTTTAAAGTTTCGCGAAGTTACAAAGAAGCAAAGTCTTCGATTGAATAAAATGAAAATGATACCAAAATAGCGCGTCCTTTGTTTGCTTGTAAACATTTTTAGGTATTCAACTTTTTCATGTTAAATAAAATAGAAGTTAGTGTCAGATTCGTTTCGAGTGTATTTATATAAAACACTGCAGAGATCATTGACATTCACTCAAATCATGCCAATTTCAAGCAATATTGCATAGCGCAATATTGTTGCGCTTGTTAATGGCTGCAACATTTTTTCTATTCCTAAAATTTCTTAAAATTATGTGTTCTAAT